>JAQIWU010001425.1:0-16538 GCA_034696445.1 Isotomiella minor
TTGCATTTTGTATATAATTTAATCATAATAATTTCTGCCGTACATTTAGAATTTAACATGCCCAATCCACCGCTATATATTAAGGAAGAACTTGTAGCACCGTCACTTTCGTAATTACAGGGTTCTATAATGTCGATTAATGTCATGTAAACCGATTTTGGCTTCAAGTGTAAGTGTGTGTACAAACCTACATAACACAAACTTTCTTTTGATGAGGCAAAAGTAGCTAACTAACATCCACTATTTTGTTGCAAACAAGAAGCACCTCATATAGGTTTCACTGAAAATGAAGTTGAGGCACCAAACTTTTCCATGTTGTCATTTTACGACAGCCGTCCAGCAGCTTGACTTGTCCTTTCTGAACTAATTTGTTAAACGCATAATGCTCAAACAATTCCAATTCCTTTTCCTCTTTCTAAGCTTAAAATCTAATCCATATAATCCAGCAGTGCCATTCAATTCAAAGTGCCTGAATCACACAAGATGTTTCATTTCATCCCTTCAACTTTCTCTTTCCACTATTCGTAGCTAATGCGCATCAAACTCCTTCCGTATGAAGCGTCTCACCTATAAACACGAGTATAAATCTGAAAGAAAGTAAAAGGGACTGTGTGACGATCGTTAAGAAATTACTAATAACAAGGGTAAAAGTGTTCATTATATTTATCTCTGTTTGTACGAATAATCTGGTAAACATGTAATAATAAGTTTTAGTAAAGAGTTAAATAGGCTGTTTCTGTTTGTTTTTGGCAATGGAATTGATCAAAAGGTTTCCACTGTATTTTTTCCTATTTATTTTTTGATAGTTAAGTAATAAGAACCGTAATAAGTTGTCTTATTATACACCCACATTGATACGACGAGGGACTCACAATCGGCACAACAATAAGTAATAAGTTGTAGTCCTTATATTCTTGTATTGGCAGTTGGCACGAAGACACGACACATCATCTTCCTGAAAAGACAAGTGTGTGGTCTTTTGGAAGTGTGCAGAAGTAAAGATTTGCAAATATCAAAACGTAGAGTGTGTTAAGGGCTCATACTATTTTTCTTTCCCAAGAAGAATTATAAGCTAAGGTTGTTTCCCTCCCATGCAACCAATTCATAATCTAAGGGATAAATAGTTTCTCTTTCATACTCTTTTTGTAACGCACTATGTAATCAACAATCTTCGCCAAGACTGCTTTACAACTTTCTTTCACACCTTGAAAAAGTTTTAGCCTTGTTTGTGATATTATTATACACTTTCTACACATATTTGCCGTACCCCACACCTTAAATTCTTGATGTATAAATGAGATATTTTATAGCAACTATAGCCGGTATTTTCGTTCGTATATAATACTTTAGTTTAGTTTTTAGAGAATACAGTATGGTAGTACTTAATTGTCGTTAGGAGTACAAATGATAAATAAATTTATTTGCGATGAGTAATGGATGCTGAACGTGTAAAGTTGAAAGGACTATTACAACCTCATGTCTTCTTCGTAGTCGAGGATTCTCCTTGAGGAAGAAGGATGTTCCACGCTACCACCACCACCACCACCACTGCTTCCTTGTTGACTTCCAGTGGTGGATGACTGTTGTTTTGTCGATCCACCCCCAGCATCTCCCGTGTAAAAGGGATGTTCCGATATTGCATAAAAATTACCATTGTAAATAACTCCAAGCTCACGTAGAACTTCACCTTTTATGGTGGCTTTGATTGTCCCTGGGAACAGAAAATATATTTTTACTCGTGAGTTGGAAGTCTCAAACTACCCCAGGTGAGTCGACATGACAATGAAGAAAACTTACAATTGTAACAGTCCTCTGCTTCCGTTTCACGATCCAGTCGTTCAACGTCTACAATTTTGGAGGACAGCCGTTCTAGTATCACTCCGATGTCCTTAATGGTTAAGTGTCTTTTCTGGTCTAGTGAAAGTTGATCTATGAGCAGGAGGAATTTTTGCGTGGTCACTTTCTCTTCCTCAAGCACTGAGTGATTATTTTCTGTCTCCGATTCTGAACTTTCTGTGGTTGTCCCCCCGACGTCGTCCGAAGGGATCATTGAGCCTCCTAACGTACTACTAACGGATAATGGAACACTTAGTAAACTGCTTGGCACTACTTTTCTACCCCCTGTCATAAAGGGACCGTTTTTATCTTCCCCAACTCCCATGAACCGCACATGTAAAGATTTAGAAGCCCCAACCCCACCACGGCCCGTATCTAATGATGAGTCTTGAATGGGCGATGTCGCTACAGTCTTGTGCACCTTTCGACCCGAAAATAGAAAACAAAGATTACAAGAATTTTACCATCATGTTATTTACACATTGGATGAAAAAAATGGTAAGAGTTAGTCTACGCTACGGCAGCGTTAGAGAGTCATACGTACGTACGTAAAACGTACAGTGCTTGATTATTATAGCCTATTCGTGGCAGTACGTCAAGAGAGTTCGAATTTATAGGCCCTAAAATAAAGTTTACTAGCAAATCAAAGTGTAGACGGTAGGGGATGAAAGATAGATACAAGGACAAGTAGCGAAACATACCTGCTCCACTATTTAGTTATGTTTTAGCGTAATTTTTTATCAGCGTGTGAGAGTAAGGGACTCTTTATAGTCAGACTTCCGTCTCTCTGCTTTTCCCCTTTCCCTGACTTGATAGCTTAGGCTTTGGCTTTGCTTTGGCTTTGAGTTTTGGAGTAGAACGAGAGGTATGCTGCGCCACTAGGGGAAGACCGTCTACCGTCTACAAATAAAAATTAAAGAAAGCTAACAGACTTCCCTGTTTTCCCTTACAAATTACACTAAAAGTAAATTTCTGTGATTTTAAAAGAGTCAAAGCAGCCAACTTAAAAGTATACTTTTCCCTAGGTTCTTTTTCCATCGTGACTATCAATTAAAAAGACGTTATGCGAAGGCCAACTTGAATCCGCGTTGCATTTGGATTGGAAGACAGGTATTGAAATGTTGAACATCGACTCGACTACAATTTTGTGCTACGTAAATTAACCTTCAACATTGGACCACATAGCACAATATGGACTATCCTTTTATATTATGATATTAATTTTGAAAAAGAGGTGTCTTACAAAATAAACAAACCGTGCATAGCTCTAGAGTATTTTTATGTATCAGAGGAAAGGGAACGTAAAATGTGCTTTGAGGGTAAACTACTAAGAGTAGCAGCACCCTTAGATGACATATAGTAGAAGTTGAGTGTTGAGGCAACCCTTGGATTCATCTGAATTGATATTAGCCCCTGTCCTACACACAGGAGTAAAACAGAATTCCAGAAGAGACCCTATGTATTTGATGAGAGAAAGTGAGCAGAAGGGAGAGAAAGATAAAAGGCGGAGTGAAAGCCAGCAGCAGCAAGCAATGGAACTAAGTTTTCCCTGGTCGTCTCAGAAAATAGGTCAATGTGACACGTGCTTTTGATACTCAGCACTTCCCACCCAACGCTCTATCCTTTCCTTTCTGTCTTGTATTTCTGTGTATATGTATTGCAAGCACTCCGAGCTGCTTTTACAGTCGGTCAGTCGGTGTACTCTGCTTTTTCTTTGAGAGTGGATTGAAAATGAGCACTCTCGCTTTCACCTTCTTTTCTTCTTTCACTACGTTTGTTACAATTCAATGTCTATGCTGCTTGTGTACGAAACAAAAACCTTGTGTGTGTGTGTGTGTATACTAAATTGCATAATAGATGAGAATGTGCCAGTCAACAAGCGGGCAGCACCTGCGACTCTTTATGTACCTTCCTTTATTTGTTTTAACTAAGGCCGTCCATTTATGAGCCTTGTTCGGATGTGAGTTTTACATTATTGGATTTTTGTTTGTAAATGTATTATTACCCTGATAGTAGTGGCTACAAACTCTTACCTTAATGCAACCGTTACAACAATTAATCTGAGGCAGGGATGGAAAAGGGTTTACCTGTATTTTGCGTCCTTCCTCGTGAAGGGCACAACAGTGGAAGTCACAGTATGAAGGTTCCGGTGGACTCCCTGCCCTCCCTCCCGTCCCGTGCGGAGGGTGCTGAGGAACATGGCCACGTTGAGAACATTCAACCGTATGAACATGGACTGGAGCGGTAACGCCACCACTTCCACTCTCCAAAGAGGAACTTCCTTGACGCGGAAGACCACGTTGGGTGTACTGGTAAGGGTGGGGAGAGTAGTGTTGTTGACCGTGCGGTGGGACTGGGGGAGGAGGTCTACTACCGAGTCCTGGAACTCTGTCGTAGGGCGGCTCTTCATGGCTTATCACAGTAATTGTTGGGGGTTTAGGGCCATAATCGTTTATTACTGTTTCATACTTTCCATCTTTTGTTAACATTGTACGGATCCCAGGTCGCCCTGGATCAAGCCCAGAGGACCCGTACACACCGCCTCTTAAGCCTCCTCCGAAACCTGTTGGACAAACAACATGTCATGTTTAAGACTATTTGCAAAATCGACAAAGACAAGAACTAAACAAACAAACGTCTATTTTCCAATTCAAATCAAACCATTTCAAGAACACAGTTTTAGTATTTCCTACAAACATTTGAGAATCACAAACGGGGAAGAGAGGGACGAAGTGCACTACATGTACAACTACGGTAGGGGGTTAAAAGGAACATGAGCTAGCAAATTAGTTAGCAACAACTGCCGTTATGATTTGGCTGATTTGAAAGGGAAAATTTAACGCAGGTAGCTACTAAAAATTTACAGAAATTTTCCACCCACAGTCGCCGTATACTTTCACCCGATTCACCATCATAGAATAAAGGGGGAAGGGGAGTGTGCGTCGATTAGATGATGCGAAAGCATTAGCATTAGTTAATCTGGAGGTAGATTTATTCAGCGAAGTAAGGTAAAGAGCACAAGGACTAGATGCATTTAAATTATAGCAAAATGAGAATTAGCGTTGGCCAATTTTGCTCCTAAAAGCTAGGGACTAGATTATTGTTCTATACATTGCTTTATGCTTTCTCTCAAAGAGTAACAGGACGTCCGTTTCTTTGATTATGATAATGCCAGTTCAGGTAATACAACGATTCCACCAATGATAAATGATCGTGGACCTAAGTATCATAGGCTGTCCATCGTTTCTCCATTCTAATACTCTAAGAAGCCACGAGTAAACTTATTTGATGATCTAGCCATGTTTAAAATATTTCATGCCAGTACAAAAGTGAAGTCACAAAGTGGTTCGCACTAAGTTTGTACCTTGTGGACCGTCTCGCAACTACACTTTAAGAACAAAAAATATAAAAAATGAAACAGCTCGCACAACTAAGAAAACGCAACGCACATACACACATCGTACATACAAACACACAGGGCAGGGAGAAAGAAGTTGGGGGCAGAAAGAGATAGATAAGGAAAGGCAGGTAGAGAAAGAAAGTGAGTGAAGTGAATGATCATTACTTTGGTGGGTTGGGAGAAATTGTGGTGAAAGTTGCCCTGCCGCGGCGACTGTTGACTGAGGTGAGAGGGAACTTGGGGAGATGCGTCGGGCGAAAGATTCGTGTCTGTGCGTGGATTGAAGGTCTGGATGATGGTGCGCACCTGAGGATCTAGGGTCAAGAGGGGGAGTGCCGCAAGGGACATAGGCACCAGGTCGCTGGTCCCAGGTAAGCACGATGGTGATACGTCCTCTGCTTTCCATAATTTTCCACGAGGGCACTTCATCTTGCAATTCCAGTGAAGAGATTGCCTCACACACAATTCGTGGGATTGAAGACAGGGCTATATACACACATAACAACACACACGTTGTCGTCCGTTAACAAGTACTTTTCTTAAAGGTATTTTGGAACTTATTTCCTACATCCTAAGCTACGACTCTCCTCTTGCGTCTTGCGTCATTTCAGGGGGTAATCTGTGTCTGTTTGTCTACAAATATTCTTCTAGTATGTGTCATGTGCCCACACTTACGATTACAATACTTTTTCAACTGCGGTTTCCTAAGAGATTCCTCTCCCAAGTCTCAATAGCTTGGACTATAGATGTCAATCACCATGTCATGTTAGCATAACAACATGCCTTTTCTCATTAGTTATTCCATCCTAGGTAAATGGATTACCGTCACTCACTTATTGCCTATATCAAAACCGCACAATCTACTTTCTCAGCTATGAACCATTACATGTCAATATGCGTACTAATTCAAATGCTATAGTAATGTTATTTTCAAAGTTGTAATAAAATCCACACTTTTGTGATTTGGACTAGCCTTAATTAGGATATAAAACCATAGTACTAGTACCTTCAGCAGGCATACGAGGTTTTTTTTAAAATAATCTGAGCATCGCTGTTTTTTAAAATGTTGAATGTAGGGTTGTTTAAGGCTACCCTCGTACTGGTAATATAATTCCAAATGGAATTTCCTAAACTCAGCAACTTTTCTACTTGTCCGTTAAAAATCTTTCCGGGTTGAAAATTTCACTGGATACGCACAAAAATCCAATGAGCAGTTCCTCACCAATTAAAATGTCAATTGAATATTTTGTCACCTATTGTCAAAATTGGCTATTACAAAGCGACAGTCTAATTGTCTGTCAGTAGAAAAAATCAAGTCAACTTTCACCGATGAAAATTGTAACAAAACCATGCCCTGTCTCAAATGCTTCAGTTTTACCAAAAAATACTAACAGAAGCGCTGAGTGACTTCACTTATGCACATTTAATAACTATGTAATATGACAGGTTCCTATAATATAAATGTTTTACAACTGTTTATCATTGGGATGATTAGAAAAGTAGCGGAGATGCCTTCTTACTCATTCTTATTTAAGAAAAAGAACGGACTTTCACTTTTAAAATAGTTAATTAGTGAGGGGTCGTTTAGAAAATGAGAAGAAAAGTGCGATATTACGGAATCCAATCTGACTACATTATTCTTTGGAGGCATTCTTTCTTATCTTAATGGGGCATTACTGGTGAATGGGACTTAATAAATGGGTTCGAACCTCATTAGTTCAGCAATCGTGATTACAACGAATGGGAAGCTTAATTAAGTTCCGGTATTCAATCAGTTCAGATGGTCAATGAAGAGGGAAGGGAATAAAATTGGAGAAAGCAATCTAAAACTTTCTTAGGGGCGGAGGAAAATCTCATTAATTTTCATCTGTCACACATTAGTACCCTTACACTCTCAATTCAAACAATTCAATTTTACTCCTTTATATTAATACCCTCTGCAACATAACAATTGCTTTCTCTCAAGAACAAAAATCATAGAGTTGAGCTATCATCGATTAATGGTAATTAAACACTGTTGTACATACTCTCTTTGTCTGTTTACTATTTTCATTGGATCTGGATGCAAAAATGTTAGTTGGTTGGTGCTAGGTTTCTTCAAATTTCCTAAAAGCGTGAACTAAATATGGTGCAACCAACCCGTTCCTCAATACTATTTGTATCATACTACCCGGGATGTTGTATAGTTGACATGTAAACAAGTACTATTATTTGCATAACCTACCTGCCCGGATGACATCGACCCCTGCAGGACACCAACGATCATTGGGCCGAAGGAGCAGGAAGACAGTGTTGTCTGGCAGTGATCGGAAGTATTCAGAGTCTACAAATAAGTTGCATCAGTGATTAACCTTTGTTCTTATTGGTGTCTTGAGACATACCGTCCACTTGAGTTCCATCGGTCTCAAGGACCACTCGAACAGTCTCATGACCTCCAACACCAAGTTTCTCTCGTCCTATATTTTCCAAAGATTATGATTAGGTTGGTTAGGTGATAGATACGTTTTGTATACTTACCTCTGACAATTAGTTCTTCTAACGAGCTTACTACTAAAGCTTTTCTACTTGCTCTTGAGCTGTCCCAAACCTTGAAAGGTCGTCGTGCTCGAGATGTCTGCAAAAACAAATGATTCATGTGTAATAACTTGTGGACACTTATAAATTTATAGCAGAACTGATGATTCAACAAATCAAGGGAGAAATGTGAATAATTTAATAATTTACCATTGTTATAGAGGTAAAAGATTTCTGTCTTTGTTTTATTATTGTTCTTCGAGAATGGATTATATTGCATATAAAATTTATCTTATGGAAGATTGAGAAAGCACAAAAAGGAATGACCAGAATTTCAATAAATCTAAATGTAATCGCAACGCAATGAAAAAAACCAATCGAGCTTTTTCTATTTCTTTTTCCACCCAGATGCAGCGTCATGAAAAAACAGGTTTCAGCTCAAAGGGACAAAAGAAGAATTGAATTGAAGAAATAATCGATTTGCAATCCGAGGGAAATAAAATTTGCAAGAGGTCATAAAGGTAGGGTGGGTTGTGTGTGTGTACCGTAGCTTTAACTTTGTCCTGGAAAGAAAATCTTTTTGCTTTCGCAAACAAGTGAGCTTGGATCCTTTGTGCTAAAATATTTAAAGGGTAAGGCACGTTTTATTACCACAGGAGCCTTTCTCCCCTATCAAAGTTCCAATCAAAATGAGAAGCCAGTTTTATAATTCTAAACATGAAAAATTAGATCAGGCTGGTCAGAATCCTTACGCTGCCTCTAGATTTGAGTTGAAAAAATCCAAAGTGTCCATGGCAATCAAAAAGAGTAATGCTGCAAAGGTTATGCATTGTTGATCTTTTTCTGTTTGATATCCCTTCATTCATATTTTACATCCATCCGAAAATCATCAAATGGATCGGATTTGATTGATAAAGTCCACTTTATGCCATACAAGTTTCCTTGGGACTTGTACAAAAATCTATTTACTTTATTCTTGGGAGTCTGGATCAAAACTTGGCATACATACCTTGAGACTAGAACGCCTTATCCTGTTATGCTACTTTTACTTTGTAACAAGAAGCTGGCATGGTAAAGTATCTTACCCTACTTTCACTCTACTCGGATGAGTTATGGCATAGCAGCAAGAGTAAGATTCTGGATAGAGGTGGTGAAAGTCGTGATATTTACACCATACCTAATAGTAAGAGGTAAGTTGCAGTGCTCGAGTACTTTGAACTATATGGATCGTACACCTTAAGGATTCTCATCATATCACGTAGGTATATGTACTTACTGCATTCCTTATTCTCTGTTTACAATGCCAGAGTGTTGCTAATGGATCAATAAATTTTTTATAGGCAGCAACACACCGCATATACACACACATAATTCCTTCTTTCCCATAAACAATGAAATCAACACGCACTTTCTCATCTCAAACACCGTTTCCCATATCAATCGTTATGTGCTAATCCAAACGCAATACGTTGTTTGTTTGCAAAAACAAAAACTGTATGTCTAAGTTGGAGAAAGCTAGGTGTACAGAATATGCGAATCAAGGAGAAAATTGTATGCTCATCTTTGTAAATATGCTTTGTAAATGAATAAGTCTCATGAGTCACCAAGTAAAAACTTGACATGACCTTGCTTTTCTTGACTGCTTTAAAATTCATCTTACCTCTCTTGACATGACGACATCTCCAAGTGGGAAGTTGTCCTAAGGAGTCGTGACCTGGTCTAACCTACGACATGGGGCTGACCAGGAATTCACTCCTTCTCATCTTATCACCAAAGTCCATTACTTCAACGAAGCCTATTGATTACAGTTTAAAGAAATCCCATGACGACATAAACACGAATATGAAAACTTTCTTCTCTCTTGCTGACTAAAGTATCACAGAGGTTTTCTTTTAGATTGCAAGAAATACTCCATAGTATATATTTGTGTTTAATCTCGTTTGTAATCTCATGTTACACACAATCACAACTTAAACCTTTTGATGAAGCAGGATTCCACACAAAAAGTTACTAAATCACTGTGCGAAAAAATAAGAACCACTGAAACGATTATTGCCAACACATTAGAGAGCTGTAGTAGGTTAGATTTTGGCATGTGATAAAGTCATCATTTTGATTTGGAGATGGAAATACAACGTAGCTACAACCAAATCACGGTGTAGAGAATAATTTGTCATATTTTTTTTCCTATTCTTGTATTATTTTGATAAATAGTGAAGACTTAAAAGGGTGAGGGCGAGCGGCAGTGTTACGTTTTGGATAAGAGAGATTTTTTTGCCTACTTTTCCTTTACGAGTCAACCTACTTTACAAACACACACACACACAACCAGCAGACCTTACTTTCTCTTTCCTTCCCTTCCTCTTGCCTTTCCTTATCCAGCCGATCCCACACAGAGCACACACTTTCTCCAACGACGACTCTTCAACTCACCATCCGAACCCAATTCGGATTGTGAAAGAGTGTGCTTTTTACAGGATCTGGGTTGCCCTTGCTCCGTTCAATCCGAGAGAGAAGAAACTCCTGCCTTCGTCTGGTGTGCCTCTCTCTTATGTTGGTTACTGGGTTGTGGATGTGGATTCTCCTTTGTCTAGCGGTAGTGATCATGTTGACTGGAAGAAGGTTTGGGTCGATCAATTTCTCCCATCATACCTTTTTCTATGTACCACTTTCCCCTACTTTCACTCAACTTTCTCCTTCCTCCTCCATACCACCATGCATGCATGGACGATGTATGTGTGTCTTTCTCTCTTCTGAGAGCAAAAGGGAAATTCTCTACCAGTCTCTGTGAAAGTAGTAACTCCCACACCCCCGAAACAATTTCGAATTTCTGCTACACGAACCGGAATCCCGAATGTACGAGTCGACTTTCCTCGACTATCTTCCTGTCTTTTACAACCAAACTATGCCAACTTACTTTAGTAGTTTGACACCATTCCGGTCTCTACCCCTTTTCCTTTCTTTCCTTTTCCATTATACAGCCTCCTGAGTTAAGTTACAGCGGACTAGACGAGGGACCTACAGACCCACATTATTACAGCTTTCATGCCCATTGTCCAGTGTAACTTCACACCGTCCTCAAACATATAGAATGAGTGGGGGATAGTCAATAAATAACCAATACCCATAGCAATCCTTTACACTCCACTTACCCCTTATCTCTTTTTACTTCCTATGAAATCGGATCAGATCATATTGTCTTCAGAAAATTGGTCCTCAGTTTAAGAATTTTTTCTTAAACCGTCGGTCAAGCAACGGTTTGTCTAATGAACACTTCTAGTGAGGAGAAAGTCGGTGAAAGACATCATCATATAATCAATGGATACTCCCACTTCTTTAAGCGTGACATGCATATAGTGATGATAATGTTGTGAGATAAAAGCAGAAAGCGTTTGTCTGATGAGCATTACCACCCACTCCTTATTTCACCATGAGCCCTGTTCGATTGACCTGATTTCTGAGCTGAGTTACAGCCTCCATAACCTCCACTTTCTTTCTCTCTGCGCGTTCTCTCTCATCTCTCTCCTCCTTCCTCCACTTTTTCTTCTTCTTCTCGGCACCACAAGTTAAGTTAACTACCTTCACGACATTCATTCCTATTAGTGCATTAGTGAAGGAGTCCTCCTCAACGAGTGAGGACGAGTTTTGTCATCACAATGTCAACAGTCCGGAGGATGAAAATTCTTTTCCAAGTTCATTTTGAAATATGGTATATCGCTTTCCCCAGGAACGTTAGCTTTTCATTAGTGCTCCTTAAAATTGTGTAGCCCAGTATGTTTTGGTATTAGGGCAAAAGGCATTAAATAGATTTTGTCACCACGATTCTTTCGATCACTTTGTTTACAATTTTTGCGTTAATGACGATAGAAATCTTGATGATTTGCGAGTGAGGATACCTACCTATGATACCAATTTACTATTGAGACAGCGTATTCTGGGTGAGTTGAAACGATGGAGTTGTATACATTTACATAATCCTACAGAAGGAAATGAAAATTCATTGGGAAAGTCATTCCACATCATAGCATTTTGTTCCACATGTCTTCATTTCTGTCGAGCTGCCTCTCCTTCCCCTCTGTCTTTCTTGACAAGACGTGAGATGACAGGGAGAACGGAAATAAGGATGGAGGACTCATCTGTATTCGTTAGAAATATGCATCTTTACCCTTTATCTGAAATTCCAATTGGATCTGCCACATGTGTGTGTGCATGAAGGAACAGACAGACGGAGACAGGAAGAGAGAGAGAGAGATGAGATATACACAAATTTCATAGAAGAATGGACACTCTCTTTTGTCCCCAGTAATCCTTGGTGGAATAGAAGGACTAATACAAACGACTTGGCCGATGGCCATTGTGTTGGTTTGGTCTAAAAGAGCGTAGAGCAAAACTGACAGTTTCCCAAACTTTATTAGAGTATATCTGAAAGTAGATTGGAAAAAGTAGAAGAAAGCAACCCGACCATAAACTATAGGAAAAGGGGTCAGAAACGAAACAAGAAAAGTAAAAGACATATCTCTTCTTTTTCATTTAATTTCCAACTCCTTCTCTTTCTCTTTGTTCTAGCTTTTACCCCTTCTCCTATACTTGCATTGTGATGCTGGCTGAAAGGCTTCGCTTTCTCCTACAATATCTGGTGAAAACTTAGTCTAAACAGTGTACATAATACACACTTCTTTATAAAAAATAATTGTGGGTCATTAAGTAGTTTAGTAATGCATTTTAAAAACAAAGACAAGGTTTGGGGTAGAAAGAATCGGAAAGTTATGTCGAGAGCTTGACTTTCTCTATGATCAAATTGGAGAAAGCACAAAAAGTTGTTTGGATTCTATCAGAGATGGCGAAGGTGGTACGACATTGTTTTTGTTGGTATGGAAATGAGACGGCTTCTTCAGCTTCTGCTTGCACAAGGAGAATCTCAATTTGTAGTTGTGCATATCAATTCATTTTTGCAAAAATAACCAGAATTTATCAATCTTCCATCACCATCAATACTTTTATTCCCTTCTCTTACAGCCATTTTTTAAGGTTAAAAATTTATATACTGTACTCATATAATAACATATAACGCAGCAGTAGTGTCGCAATATCGTAGCCTAAAATAGAGCATCATCGATAACCTTAGAGCAGGGAGTCTCAGCTTTTAATGTTTAGTAGCGTGAGGTTTTAGAATTTTTTTCTGATGAAGCTGTACAGAGAGGTATGTATATGTCATGCCTGTGATCTAATTACAATAATTACATTGAGTGTCCTTTGCAGGAATTGTCTGTTTTTTTAGACAAGTGATAAAGCAAATCATTCATCATAAAAAGGGAAACAAGGGAATGTTAGAAGACATTGCATTCAATTAGCGGCGATACAATTGTATTTGCAATTCATTCGCATAACTTCCTAACTTTGGACAAGAGTGCCACAACAACACTTCCAGGTACAAGCTAACAAGCAAGCTAACAAGCATAATAATCAATCGCCCTATTATGAGGCACTAGCAAAAGCACAATTGTATCTTTTACCTTCAATAATTACATGTTTTAATGATGGGAACTCAAATACCTCAGAAAAATGTATGTTCCAGCTACAAATTATAACGAAGGTATCCATCTACTTTGAGTTAGTTAACTTTTTGCAATCTATTTACTATTATTAAAATGCTGTAAATACGTTCTACTTACTATTGACTACGTTCTAAATTTCTAGCAATTATCCTTTAGTCAGTAGAATTGATAATTTTGTTTGTCAAGGATGTTTAACTATCATCATCGTTGTATGACTAAATTTTCCGTTTATAGGAGTGCAAGACATGAGAAACATTGAACTTTACTTCATTTACTTCAAGTTTCTTACACTTTTTTGGGTAATTGAGAACTAGTTACTCTCACTCTCTGTCTCTCACTCTGATCTAATAGTAACTTTAACTTATCGTCTGCCATCTAATTAATTAAAAGGTTGGTAAGACATTAGCTATCTATAGGTAATTAATTACACAAGTATCTATACAGATATAGACAAATTTTTCGATGGACATCCTGCCCTCTTTATACAGTATTATTCAATATTATGTCAAGTTTTATGCTTGTATTTCACAATCAATTAGAGAGATCTGTCGCGAATGGTGCTTATTTGATCCGAACCGTCTTGTTTCGTAGTATAGCAGCGCAGCACATAGTATTTAAATAGTCTTAATCTATTACATCTATAACATCGAATCTCCAATTGTCCAATTAAGAGTTACTTAGAGAGTAGTACACAGGTAGGTATTTAATCTTTTTATCAGAAGATCATAAGAATATACAGTTACAGTACAGCAGTTCCAACATTTAAGGCGGTTCAGAGAGATAGAGATATAACAAAAGTAGAAAAAATCCAGAGAATAGTTTAGGCATGGTTAAAAATACGAGAGTAAAAATTATAAACCATTATTGCGTGAAAACAATGTGACACCGAGAGCGATGGGGGGATTGATGAGATTACAAATCTCAAGTTCCCAAGATAAAACGTACAACCATGACCAGCATATTGCGTCAACAACAAAATCGTAATAATGTTTAAAAGGTAATGGACAGTAAGTTGAGTTGAGTATAGAGATTATAGATTGAGATGAGAGAAAGGACATGAAAAGCTCTGGCGAAAAATTAGAGACCGAGCAGAACCAATTTTGTTTGTAATTTAAGCATCCAATGTAACAACGGCATCTCATTTGCTAATAATTTCCAAATTATTTTGATTTGATAAACTATACCCTCCGAAAACATAAGTATAAAAATATTTTCTTTGACTGGGGTGACAAGAAACAAGCATGCGGTTTTAAAGGAAGGGTTCAAAGACGTTAATCATCTACCTATAAGTAACTTAGAAATTACACAGAACGCACCACAACAGCATACGGTTATGCGTAGGTAGATAATTAAATGATCCGTAATTAAAGTGGAACACATTCTTATCTAAATATTTCAGTTCTTTCAAATTTTTGATCAATCGCGACGATGATAAGATGCGTCCAAAGGAAATAATTTGTAATTTGGTGAGGACATAATTTGTTGGAGAATGTATGTAGGTGTTCGTAGAGGTAGACCAAAACGCTAAAGAGAGCGGTTGGACGATAAAATTGAATCGGAATCCATTACTCTGAAAAAATACGCATCACAAAATTACTTGTAAATCTTTAATGTGTATCTATTTACCTTTGCTGGTGCTGGTTAGAATAGCGACAAACTCCACGTAATTAACCATTCCATCTCCATCCAAGTCTGCTTCCTTCAGCATATCTTCCACTTCCTCATCCGACAATTTTTCTCCCAAACTGGTCATCACGTGCCGAAGTTCTGAAGAAGATATCAGTCCGTCCCCATTCTTGTCAAATACTCTGCAAAAAAAGAACCACGGATATCAGTATATCTTCTCTTTCTACCAATTCTCACTTAGCCCCATCTATACAAACTTACTTGAATGCTTCCGTCAATTCTTCCTCGCTTTCAGCATCCTTCATTTTTCGTGACATCATCTGAAGAAATTCATTAAATTCAATTGTTCCACTTCCATCCTCATCCACCTCATCCATTATGGTCTGGAGTTCAGACTCTGCAACAAACAAAAATGACATGAAATAAGTTCAGGCTATGAATCTGGAATAAGATTTCCACAACAACGTTTCACGTCCTGGTTTATTGGTTGTTAATGCTCTAAATAACCGTCTACATGTTTTATGGATTTGTACAACATAACATTCTGCATATAAAATGTTTGTGTAAGTGGATTATTATGCGAATCTGATATCATTTTATTTCCTCGTTCGTTCTCTCCATTTTCTTGAAATAAAACCGAACACAAGCTGGATTATACACCCTTGCTCTTCGTGTTGCTATCATACATCAGATAAGTGACATTTTACATGCAAAATTGCGCAATGGGACGACTAAGGATTCTTGAAAACGATGCAAAAAGTTTTTCCTTCGAGCCGGATTTGAACCAGCGACCTATGGATCTCTATACTCCATTTAACCACTACAGTCCACCGCTCTACCAACTGAGCTATCGAAGGACATGAGGGATAGACCCTCTCTTCCCAATTAAACACCAAGCACCGTCATTTTACACCCACACTGCCTAAGCTGTGTGTGTCATACTTTTGCACTTTGTGACATCCATAAGCACCAAGTGAGATTCATGATTTCTTTGAACTTGCATATGTGTTTTGTTTTTTATTCGGTTTTACCACCGTTTCTGTAAACTTTTTTAGTGGCTTTGTGAGTAAAATCATGTATTGCCAAAGCCCTTTTCCTTAGAACGAAGACCGTCTCAATGATGATTTTACGACTTTCAACAACTGCACTTTTTACGACTTGTGACAGAAATTTTGCCATGGGATGGAGAACAAGGTGCAAATGGAAAATCGTGATCTGACTTTGAATCGTGGAGAGAAAGTCTCTCTTCTTCCTCCTTTCACTTCTTCACACACATGTACTACACCTATCATCTCATCAGTAGGTAAGGTAAGGTAAGAAGGCAGTATTCCCAAAAGACGACAAAAACTCTTCACCAGCAGCAATCCAAATCCATAGCAAACCTCTTCTTTTACGCGTTTTCTTCAGAGACAACTCAACATAACTCTTCCAAAAACTCCAAACTTAAATTTCTCACATTACATTAGAAAAGTTAAGAGGTGTCAGTTTTAATTTACATTTGAAAACTTTGGCCCTTCCTTCCATGAAAATGACATGGAAAAGTTTAATGCTGACACTCTGGATTTCTGATTCCCTCTACGTTATGTCAAACGGCAGCAGTGTGTCTG
>JAQIWU010001426.1:0-16536 GCA_034696445.1 Isotomiella minor
AAAAGCAGAGAACCATATAAGCTTATGCCATTGTCACTTTTTGCCATGCACCTCACGAATCCATCAAATCAAATATATGAATCATACATCTACATGTAGTTGAGACTTGATTGTCAATTAGTAATTTCCACAGACTCCACAGAATATCTCATGAGTTACCATTTCTACTAGACTAAACTCTAAGGACTAAAGACTATTACCACAGATAGATAGGTACCCCCACCAATTGTTGGCTTGTGTATATGGATTTGGATTTTATCATCATGTTATCCATACACATAAATATGAAAGGAGAACACATAGATTTTAGTCGGTGTGGTGAGAGGATTTTTGTTATATACCTTGATAAAATCCCAATCAGTTCTGATTTTAAGAATTTTTTTTAGCTTGTTTTGTTGGTCAATCAATCTTTGGTTTACAATATGTTTCTTTCTTGGTTTCACTGATTTACATTACATATCTACATACATATTTTAGAACCATGTATACACAACAAAATTAGTTACATTAGCTATTCTTTATACCTATTCTTTTGCAATGGTTATCGACCTTTTTGGAAAGCAGTAACCCTTAATTGGTCGTAGTTTATATCACACAGTATAATTTTCAACATCAAAAATAACCTTTGACACACGTTTCTGTATGTTTAAGGAATGGCATAACAGAGAAAGCTTACTTTTTGAGGAAGTTCATTTTGCCCCAATGTGGAATTATGCACATCTATGGGAAGAATGGGTTACGGTTACACACTTATTCTAATACTGACTTTAGCATCAAGAATCTCACATTGCCCTTGCCTCTGCGCAATGGCAATTTGGTAATTCAGCAGTCTCCTTTCCTTATCCCCTTTTTTGATTGAACTGGAAGGGGCTGTTATATGTAATACAAGTAAACTACACCCTGGAATGGAATTAGAATTTGTTTCATCATGGTTGTGGCACAAAGCCCAGCTTTGCCTACTAGCCACAATACAAATTTAGAGTCTGTCATCTTAATTATGTATGCTTTTGGTCTATATAACACAAGCAATTAGTGCCTGTGTTGAAAATAATACTGTTTCAGCAATACTATTAAAAAAGTCTAATGTCTACATACTTTTTTCTGAGACTACCTCTTCTGACTATCTATCAAATGTAGTTAATACTAATGTAAGCGTCAACGTCTATGTACTGATGAGAACTGGCTACTGAAGGAATGTTGGTGCTGCATGAAGACTCTTCGGTATTGTCCGTGGACGTAGTTGATACAGACGACACTCTTTTTTTAAGCGTCCGGAGAAGAAGGCTGCGCAAAGTGAATTTTTCATTTCCATTACTATTATTCTGTCCTGTTTCCACTTCAGGGTCACTTTGGACGACAAAATTAGACGTCTGGAGGGGGTCAGGGAAAAGTGTGGCTGCAGAGTCACTGCTACTGCTCGGAGTTGTATCCTTCTCTCCGAAGAAACGCAATAAATGTTATAAACCGTAGTCAAATGATTCCGAGAATCGCGAATCCTGCTTTTGAATTCGCTGTTGGCAGGCCTCAATGTACGAGTCTTGAATACGATACATCCCTGAGTTTGCCTGAAACATCAAAGTCTCCAAAATCCGCTCGTTTTTAATGGCTTTACTTGGCAGCACGATCTGAGGAGAATTAGACACAGAAAAATGTGTGATAAAACTTTTTCAAAGTGTACAAATGTAACGAAATTACCTTGATTAAATCCTGTGGAGATATTCTGTAAAGTTTGAGATCCCTTGCAAGTCGTTCCATTGTGCATTTAAATTCTATTTTTGCGTCAACTTTGGAACTGGAAGGACGGCTACGAATTTTGTGGCGTGCCCACGCCAGCATTGCTTCAAACTTTCTAATCTCAGCCACCTCCAAATTCCTGCTCATTACCATTTGAACCATGGACTCCGAAAGACTGAGAAACTCCACTGTGTCGAATAGCTAAATTAATGAATTAAGCACACTTCAGTCTATGAGTTCATGAAATGACAAAATCCTGTATTGCCCCAGGCAGGCAGGCGTGAAATAAATGCTGCCTGCTATCAGAGCACTTCCTTCATCTCGAGGAACAACGTCGCGTTGAATTATTTATTGTACACGGTACCTGATAAGCTCTTGTTTCCACAAATGCCAGGATCATATTGACGAGCTCCGACGCTGAAGTATACCTCCAGTAGTAATTTTCCAGGGAACAGAGCATGGGACACACCTACACAAAATAAAACCAGCTCTCAATCAAACTCTCCAGGCCTCGTGTGTAATCATTGGACAAACTATGAAAGAAAAAGCTACTGAAGGAACGTGTCGGCAGAGTAAACAAAACAGGAAAACATAAATCTTGGAGAGAGACGGAGAAAGGCCTTGATAAATAATTAAGTTAGAGAGGGGGAACTTGGTGGAGAGAGCTTGCTTTTCCACTTCAAGTATGGACTTTCTGTGACATTAATTGCTTTCTCTTTCTTATCTCATCATTCATTAGAGCTCTTCTATTCTTGTGCCAATCCCAATTTTACTATTTCATGCAGCCCATGTCAAAAACAAGAAGCACTCTTAATAACCAATGGCAGGCATCATCAGCTCAAGTAATAATAATGTCTTAATTTAGACCTCTATTAGGCAACATTGTTTGAGGGCCATTACACACTCACCACTTCTATCCGAAGGAACTGCTTTGCGTGATGAAAGCAGGCTTGAAGCAAGTCAGGAAGATCGTAGTGCTCAGCGGCACAGATAAGACCTGTAACATAAACAATTAATTCTCTTGATAATTATTGAAGGTTCTAATGTTTCGTTCGAATGAAAAATAAAATGAACCAAAGTCCGTACCAGGAATGTTGGCACAAGTGAGAGAGCAGGACCCTGTGTGTAAGTAATCGAGAAGGAGTCGAAAAGTTTCTGGATCAAATTCAATTATCATGAACTGTAAAAAAGAGGAGAAGAAAGGAAATCATTAGACTCTGATGATTCATTCATCGCCATCCTCTTAATTAAACATTCATCAAACATTTGTAGCGCTTTTGTGAAACGTGCTCCGAGTGTGTCTGGAACGGGACTTGTTTTACATGCTTCTCGAGTAACATGAATAACTTCAGAATGGAATTAGCCACACTTTTCTTTCTTGCTTTCTCTGACTATGAATAGTTCACGCCTACGTAAATGATTCAACAAACGTGGTAAAAATTGCATTGATGCTTTCACCCATCGGAATTGATCGAAGCATTAAATGATTTCAAGGGAAGTTCTCGTATTGATTCTCACTACTATTTGCCCCAACTGATTTTTATAAGAGTAATGATTCGTCAATAAACCAATCAATGGCTATTATGCTGAAAACCTTGGCATTGTGCTATTGGACACTGTCAGCATTATTTTTCTTCCTAGGTGTTCCCTTACCTCTGTTTGTGCCAGCTTTGTTCGATCAACTTTCTGAGCATCAGCACAAACTGACAGTCTTGGCACAGCTAATTGAGGTTTATCCTTCCCCCCATCCTTATCCTTGTTATCTTGAGAGCAGTCTTGGGACGAACTCCATTTCTTCTTGTCTTCAGCTGCCAGTTGCTGCTGTTGACTTGACTTTCTGTCCCTTGAGCGTCCCCAACCTGCAGTCAAGCTTCCAAGGCGAGAGAAAGCTCTCATCACCATCGGCGATGATGGGACACTTTTGGGACTATTTCGTAATTGCATGTTATGTGAATGCGAGAGACCTGAGAGAGAAAGTTTTTGGAAGGAAGGAAAGGCCTTACCGAGGTGACTCAATGTCAGGAACCTGCAAAAAATTAGACTTGGGTTTTAGGGGAGACATCAGAGTTGGCACTGCTCTGGCTAGGAGTTCAGCAACAGGAACTTGTGGAGACCCAAACCCGGTTGAGATTCCGTACAACATCTCTTGAAAGACTCTGCAAAGAACAAAATAATCGCAAACTCATTCAACCATACATAAAACTAAGTCAAAGAGACAACTTCAGTCTAAGTAAACAACGGAAAATCTACTATAACAAAAGATGATGGTACAACCACGATTAGATTTGTTCAGGCATTGTGATAATAAAAGAAAGTCCGATGTTCAAAGCGATATTATTGAGTTTGCTTTTGTTTCTGCCCACCAGCAGTTGCCATTGTCAGTCCATATACAACAGGAAACAAGGACTAAGGACAGTTCATGAAAACCTTGGGTTTTTAATCAAATGTATACCTTGATCGAACTCCAAGGATTGCTCGTACTCCGAACAGTTTGCTCTTCTGTTTTCCTTGTCCAACAAGAAAAACTACATCAAAAAGAGGAGTAGGTTCGTCCGTGTTGAGGAAGTACTTGGTGAAGTCTTTAGCCAGTTGGTCGTATCCTGCTGGTTTATCAGAAAAGGGACAATTAACTGAAGCTCTTACCAGCTAGCACTACCCCGTAGTACATAATAAGTTAACCCCATAAAAACCCCATTTATTTCATGCATTGATGATCTGTGAGCAACTAACCTTCAAACTGGTCTCGAACCGAGTCCAGCAGGGGACTGCTCGGTCTAAAAGAAAGAGGGTGGAAAAATAAAGATGAAAATACTGCTAATATTTTGAGGGAAATTAGGATGTTATTTACCGCATGACTCCAATTGGTCTCCACGAACCTCTCCTACAAAAAGAACAAGTGGCTTAATCAATTCGGAGATGATGATGTTTATTCCGAATCCATTGAGGGATGAAAAGGAGGATCTTGCTCACATTTATTTGTAATGGTTCATATTTAGCTATACCTGTAAGGTTTGGGAATTTGTCCGGTTTCTGCATGGTTTTGCAGATTTGCAACAATGTCTTCTAACATTTGCGACCGCGTCCTTTCTTGCATTCGAGCAAACTTAGGGGCTGAGTAGGAAGCCCTTTCACCGTTTACTATTTTCGTTAACATCCATTCACGAAACATTGCACCCTGAAAAATAGAAAATGAGACTCGTGAATAGGTGAAGGTAAAGGTACTTATGTCTCTATTTCCCCCATTGTTTTATATTTTCAAACGTTATGCCATGCAATGAAATGGTGAAAGTAACACAAAGAATGAACGGTGGTGAAAGTGATGCTGATAAAAATCTGTCTGGAATGGTATTCTGCATATCACAATACATGCCGTGGATGTTTCGTGTGTTAGTTCCCTGCTAAAACAGGCAGGTATGATGATGTATACCAACTATTTTGAAGGTTGTTCTCCAATTCCACAGAACGGAAATTGTAAATGGAGAGAGAAGTGGAAAACACTTTGCTTTACGATGGTGGTAAAGCGGCATTTCTCCGCGGCATTGTTCATTTCATTCTTTTCTATTGAAATGCTTGATTAGGTTATGCCAAAATCAATAAAATATCTCATAGACAAAGATAAATGTGAATTGAGAGGATTCCCAATCGTCTCGATCCAAGGGACGCAGCAGGTTACAGTTATATACGTGCGTCATGCATAAAATACAAAGAAGATTTTTCAGCGTTGGGTGAATTCTCGTTCACTTTTGTATTCCTTACAAAACCAAGCTGGCAATCTCGCATGCATCCAACAGTTGGTCGGTTTATCCCGTTCTTAAAAACACGTAGAACTCCCAGAAGAATGACTAGAGCTGCGAGCTACACAGAAGAATACCAGGCCACAGGTCGTGTAAAAATGGGATTACTTTCACCTTTCACGCTTTCCCCATTCTCTCATTCCCTCGATCTGTTATCCTTCTTTCTGTCAATGACGCTTTTGCATGAAGCATAATTTTTCTTTTGTCAAACCGTAAACGATGAGCCGTGTCAAGTCAAAACAAACATGCACCATTTTTGTATCGAATTCATAATTTTCAACCCTTCTCTCTGCTACGTTGGACAAGTAAAAATTATTCATTCTTACCTTCTCAAACACGGATTGTTCCCAAAGGTAAGGCTTGTAGGCACCAACTTCATCACGAGTGATTACAGAGACTTCGTAACGTGTGGGCTTTCGTTTCGACCTTGCACTACATCTTACCACGATGAAGGTGTGTAGAAAATGACTCTTTATGCATGAGGGAGAGAAAGGAGTGTTTTCTCCTTCAAGGAATACCACGCAGACTATGTCATTCCCTATGTGACGTTTTCTCTGCAACTATAAAAATGACGAAAAATGTTTTTAGTCAAACACTCACATTATAGAATACTCAGCGTTAGATAATGAACTCCGTAGGCTTATCAAGTACTAAAAGAATGAGGTGGAAAGTAGGTTAAACACGTCCCACACCTCCGCTTCGCTTTCTCTCACAGATCTCTCAGGGTCACACAAGAAAACAATCAGAGTAATGGAAATCCAGTATTGTTTGATGCGAAACTTTTATGAAGATTAGAATTTTTACCCTCATTTTTAAACCAATAAGGCTAAGGCTATAAGCTTTGAAGCTGATGTATCCATCCATATGCTCTCGTCTCAGACATAGAAGGAAGAACTCCTGTGAGTTCTGACCTGTAGATAGCAAGAGAAAGGAAGTCCCATGGACTCCATCTTTGCCAAAATGTCAATGATGAAGTGATAAGAAGTTGAAATTGGAACGAGTGAACATAAAATCGAGTTACACAAGTTTTCAAAAAAACAAGAGAAATGCCAGTTGAAATCTATGAGAAGTTTTCAATACTTGGGGAGAAACATCGGATGCTTTATATTACAAAAATGGGGGGACGGACTAGTTGGCACAATATGCACGTTTAGTTAAAAGGAAAAGAAATAAAATACCTTCGTTTATGACTGTTTGTGTTTATACACACATATAAAATAAATGCTCTGAGCTTTCTCTCAAGATTTCCCAAAGGAGTGAAGAAAACCTCCGACATCAATCTCAGGAGAGGATTCTTTTTTTTCAGAAAGTGTAGTGTTTGCAATACACAAGGAGAAAGTTTCTCGCTTTGCGTCTCGGTCCGCCGGTCCCTTTCTTCTCTCTATTCGACGAGAGTTTACTTTTAAGACAGGTTCCTCAGGACGGAAAAGATTGACTAAGAGGATAGAGTAACTTATGTAGGCGAGATTCGTTAATTAAATTAGATTGGAGAAAGTAAACAGACACACACTTTGGTGTTGCACAATCATCGTTATCTCTCACTTATCCACACATTTATAATTAATTTATGACATGCCTCTCTCCTCCCTCAGTGATGAATGATCTGAGACAATAAAAAAACATGCATGCTCACCTTTTGTGGGTCATTTTTCTCGTATGGAAGCAGTGTTGAGACGTGGAACATTATTTCAATCCCTCTCCAGTGAGTGTAGACGGAATATAGACCTGTCAAATCGTGAACGGTGTCCAATCCTCCTTTATACTTGTCAAAGCCCTTCAGCCGGACTTTCTCCCCGAGGATTTGCAAGCATTCTTCAAACAATGCACTGTTGTCGTTATTGTCCAGAATCTCCTCTTCAGTGTACTGACCCTCCTTGACATAAATCACGCCCACTTTCAACTCCGACTTTATGAACACCTACAAAAAAATGATGAATCATGGGTTAACAGTGTGACTACGTTTTCTTACTAAACTAAACTGACCTGGTCAAGTTTAAGCAGTTCTTCCGGAGTGTCAGGTAGCTGCCCTAAGGTTAATGGTGGATTTAGGTTAATCTCTTTCCCCAACGACCGAACCACCTCCTCCCTGTTGTATCGATCCGCGAACACGCACGAGGCCGGAATAAGCCCATGAACGGTGTAACTTATCGCCCGTACTAAAATTCTGAAATAGTTAATTGTGAGGCAAATATATTTATTGTTGGATTAGTTGAGTGTTTTGTAGTCAGCAAGACCACCTAGGGTTTGAACCACATAATTCAAAAAAATATTGTCCAACAAAAATCTGAGTACCCGCACCAGCCTTCTTTCTTTTAATTAAGAATAGACCTTTTTGCTAATTTCTAGTCTTTTAAGATTAGTCTACCACATTCTGTGCGTGAAATGAAAAACACACAAACAACGAGAAAAGTAATTAAGTTTGCCTAATGTCTTACGTAAAGAATGCATTGCTTTATTCATTAATCTTCATTTTCATTATTTCATTTACCAACTGGGACAGATCCCCCAGTGGTCTTTCTACATGTTCTACTCTAAGCACCCCTAGACTCACCCTAGCAAGTATCTGAAGTAAAAGAATTGCCTAGATAAAGGTTTGATACAATAACAGAGGATGGAAACTTGCAATATCCGGTCGGAGTGAGGATCAAGTACGCAAATCCTTCTGTCCGTCGTACAATAAAGCCCTAACTTTTTGTAATAACTGTCTCAACTATGCGGCGGAGATGGACACAACAGAATTTACAAAAAACAATTAATTGTCCCAGCTAGAAAAACTGCATCCGACAGAATGAAGTAAAAAACAAGGTTTGTCTCATTCACGAGTTCCAATAGGTGTCTGATATTAGGGTTTGCATTTAAAACATGGTATTACATAAAATGTAATTATACTTTGTAGGATGCTTGGGCAGATTCTCGAAGATTTTATTTGGTGGGCCATATAAAGGATCTTTGGATGAAGATAGGGAATGTTAATAGTTTCAAAGCTAATAGGATTTTGTACTTTGAAAAACCCAAGGGATCTTGTCTACAGGTATTTTTGAAGAGACTACTGGTTGACCAGTATCTGCGAGTTCTGTATCTATCTGCTGAACTGACAACCTGTTATGGATAGAAATCGATTTCTCCATTCCATTTCCCATGAGTCAGAAAACAGAACGTCATATTTCTCAACTTCTTCTGAAGTTACTCGCCTCTGTCTATTCTGTTTGTCGCTGCTTCTGTTTCTATCTCAGAACTGAATAGATTTCTTTCCTTTGTAGCCTTAACTTTGGTCTGTAAAACAGGTATTTCAACATAACAAGAGTTGATAACTTTGTAAGTAGGCTAACCCTAAACCTGACTTGTTGGGCAGTTGGGTGGAAGGGGAAAGTATGGCTGCTGCTGCTACGGCTGCATCAACATGCCCTGCCAGTTTCGTTCCAACTTTATAACATGACTTGCCTAAAAATTCACCCACGTCAAACTCAATTTCACTGTCTGACTTTCTCTCTTTCGTTTTCACTATTTTCTCCAGATCCTCCAACTGTCCACAAAGCCCAAGTTTAACTCATGTCATTCCATTCTTCTTCTCTTGAACAAAATTAGATTAGAAGAATCCAATAAAATGTAAAAGTTTGAAGTTCGACGGCATTGGTTTCATCTATACCTTAGCTTCAATATCTCTTCTATGTTTCTAGTCAGTTTTGACTCTGTACAAATTGCATTTTCGCTTTGCTATAATTTGTTTTAATTGTTCTTTTGCAACAAATCTATCCCTGCAAGGCCATCCTTGAAAGCACCTTGGATGTATGAACATGTAGTACAACAAAAAGCAATTCTTTTCATTCAAAATGTAGGGAAAATGTCGTGCTTTTTCACCTTTGGATGAAGACGCCTTTGGCTGCCTTATGTCTAAAAAATACAATGGCGATGTGTTTGTCGTTTCTCTTTCCCTATCTATGTGTCACACAGGAGGCTGTCAACCACGACGGTTCATTGTCCCTTGTTGTCTCGGTCCAAAGTTAAAAATGACTGACGTACGTTACAAAATTCTCAGCACCCAAAAAATTGTTTTGCGGTAAGCTTTCTTTGCATCTATTCTTTTCGGCTTTGAAACTTTTATCCTTCCCAAGGAAAACAAGTAAGCACTGGGAAAGAAATACAATAAAAACAAATAATTTCAGTGCCCGTGACGCTCACCAACTCACATTGTTTATCTAAGAGGAAGGAAAAGATGACAAGGAAATCGATTTTCCTTAAAAATTGATTAGCTTTTGCCGCAGGCTTTGTTTTCATGAAACCATAATGATAGTCACCTACTCACTCACATGTCGACTTTGCTATCATTGGATACTCGTTAAAATCATTGCTGCCCTCATATATTATCAGTAAAGAGTAAAATAATTGTCCCTTTCTTCACTTCTGAAGGACACACTGAAGTTGTTCTACATCACCACGAAATGCAACACCCCTCGAACTTGAGCTCGAACACATTGCGCAAGATATGATGAGTTAAATGAAAAGAGAAAGCACTAAAGTAGAAAGCAGGCGTGTCTCCATTGTATGTTGACACGAGTGCTGTGTAATGAAGAAGTCAAGTCATGTCTCATCTCATCAGTTGAAATGAATCTTTTTTCAAGAAATGTAGTTTATCACTTTCCCCTTTTCCCATCACCTCTCCCTCCTACCCACACTCCTGCTTGTGGGTGAAAGCAATGGAAGGAAAGACAAAATATGGGATTGGTTTTCCACTAGTGAGGATTCGGATTACTTGTTGTATCCACTTCCAATGGTTGGAGTGCTATTTCAACAACTTATTACATGCTATCCGCGTCTCTCTGCCTTGACGAAATGATGACAAAATTGATTTCAAAACTTCCGTTGGAAATAAAACTTTAAAACTTTTCTTGATCTGAGAGGGTGATGAAACTTTGTACTGTTTCTTAACCGGATCTTCAATTGGAATGGGATAAAAATGACTGAAGCACGTGTAAGTCTCCAATTACCAAATCCTTTCCTTCCTTCTGCGAAATGTCTCCCTGACTTATTTTCATAAGTGCTTCCTTGTGTACCAACCGTGCATGCCGAATGAGGTAGTCAAGAACAAAAAGTTCAGTTCTCATTACATGAAATAAGATAGTTTTCAACTTTCCAGATTAGAGTACGAGGTAAAAATAAGCAAACTAACTCCAAGAAGTATCATACAAATATAAAGACACAAGAACCCACCTGAACTGATCCCTGCCATTTAATGTTTCCTGCTTGAGTGAAAGGATGACAGGTCCAAGATCCTCGTCGTTTGTAAAATAGTTCCAATGCTCCGTACCAAATAAGTACCTCTCATACGTCTCTTGCTCCACTGACGTCAACTCAAAGCATCCATTCTTCTCCCATTGCTCTTCTATCGACGTTTTTGTAGGCTCACATATCCGAGGAAGTCGGTCTTCTTCGTCTTCAGAGCACTTTGAAAGTAAAAATCATAGATTTTACTCAACTGCTTAAGCCTGAATGCAAGTTCCAATGTTGGAATGATGGGGTACTTTAAGAAAGTTAGATCAAAGCCCAGAGGCTTCTACGCAAGCTGAGAATTCCATTAATATTTGAAGCTATCGAGTTCTTTAAGTTTTAAACAGTATTCAGATGCCGAAACTTGACGGTTCAAGTCTCATAATTCAAAACAATTATTTAACAAATACTGCCAGGAAGAAGAGAGGAGGATATTAAAGGAATATTTGCACTTTCATCTTTCATGAATTATTGAATGGAGGTGGTAGTCGCGGTTTAGAGCTTTCTCCGGTCGGGTGGTGATGAAAGTGATGGTGGTAAAGTGTATAGTCAGTAAAAGAAAAAGGCAAGGGAGTTGACTTACAGCTTGAATATTTGCATGATTCCGTATTTTCTTTCTCTTTTCCTCGCTACTTAACTCTTCATTTTCATTTTCCTCGTCTAAATCCTCCACATCTTCTTCATCCTTTGAGTCGTCTTCTTCCTTCTCTTGGAAATCTATAGTGGAAGCACAGGCGAAATGTAAAAAACCACTTAAAAGGTAGCGCAAGACTTTGACTTCAGAAAGTATTATTTACATTGCTATTGCTCCATATTTCCTGTAGAAAGAGGTGAAAGTATCATGTTTTACCTGACTCTGACGGTTCATCCCATACACTTAGGTTGCCTCTAGTTTGGTTTTGTCGGGAACACTCAATCCAATAGCCTGGGGTTGGGATTAATTGATGTGGATATTCCTCACAAAACTCATCTGAATACGTGTAGAAGAAAAAAGTATGTAAGGATACATCTTCTAAAAACAGTTTTAGAAAACACATATCTATCTAGCATGTCACGAATAGATAATGGTTTCAATGCATTGAGACAATTGCCCAATTTAATTAATATACTCGAGTAACTTTTTCTTCTATGTTGCGTCACGCCAATAAACAAATTGAGCAATAATGAATCCATGCTTTTTTTACCTGAACAAGCTTGCGGTGGAAGAGGGAAAATAAGCGTAGTTGACGACTTTCTTCTTGCAACGGCACATCCTAAACTTTGAGGCTTGAAGGATCTGAGTTGATTCATAAAATCTGAACACTCCATTAGAGCCACGTCTGCGAAATGCAGGTCACACAGAATTTGGTTCTTGAAACGCCGAGCCCGTTTCTATTAAAACATAAGAAAATTAAAATTCGGACAGTAGCATAATGAACAACCTGGTTTAAAAAACATATATTTCTATACTTCAACCCAAATGACTCTACGTAATGCGCAAATATAATTTGCATATCAGAAGTGCTGGTAGGTTGCATAGCCAATTCAAATGAAAGCAGGGTGTTCAATAATCTTTGTAATTAATTCAAGCACGCTGTTGTTTGTACAAGAACCCTTGCAAATTAACGGAAGACCTTGCTCAAACAATGACAATCTGATGAGCCTCTATTCATTCACTTTCAGCGAAGTGAGGACTTGTTTACTCTTTATATTTTCTCATTTCTACTCTGGAGTTCAATGTGGCCACAACTGATAATGAGAGAGAGGGAGGGGGAGCTACCAGTAAGAGACATTCAGTTGTTATTCTATTAACTCGGTTGGTTGATAGATTAAGGGATTACATGGTTCAAATTTTTGTGAGTTAACTTCTGAAGGATAAGATCTTACCTGACTGGGTCCAGAAAGGTTGATTCCGCACGAGTTGCAACGCAAGCATTCTTCGTGGTAATGATTGTTGTCATACAATGATGATTGCTCTGAAAATGATAGTCATTTTTTTAACTCGTTATTCGAAGCAGTTCAGTTCGCTTTCAAGAATATGGTAAGATAAAGTGCAATGGGCCCACTTTCACTGCGGGAAACGAAAGTAAACGAAGCTTTGATATGAATAGAATTCAACCATTCATACAACACAATGCATATTGTATTCTTTATACTCTCCATCATTTCAACTCGCCCACACCCAAAACTCACCACCACAGAATTTTACCACGAAGTTAACTTCTCGCTACTCCCTGTCGGTTATGAATTGTGGATAGGTGTTAGAAAAGGACTGCTTTGCATGCGATAATCAGCAACAAGGTTTAGCTTTTCCATCTCTCTTTCTCTGCATATTCTAATGTATCCCAGGTTGGGCTGGGATAAGAAACTTTCCCCATTCAGAAGTATAATTTTGAACCTTAATTGCCAACAAAAGGGGATCCTAAGAGGAGCAGATTAGGAAACGTATTGAAGGGAGTTTACCAACTAATTAATTAGAGAAAATGGAATAGAATAGACCCAACTACCTGCTGCATCGTCAGTTTCTATTGATTCAGCAAACCACTCAGTCAAATTAATTTATCAACTTCGACAGCTTCCTAACCTTACGATGCAAAAGGCGTTATAAAACCTGACTTATTCACCTCCTTCATTTAGTTATCCTAAGCTGATCTGTGAAGTAAGGAAAAACCAATAGACACTAACTAATCAAATCAAGACACCGCTTGCTTGATTGAGTCATAAGGTTAAGGGTATCCAACCAGCTTCATGCAGCTAAATTGACAATTGACCTTGCCATCCCACTGCACTAATGGTTCCTGAGGATTGTTTCGGATAGCAATTTAAATGTTCTCCACATGTCCATACAATGCTACACACGGCCTCAATCAACTAATACAAATATTGCCGTCACATCTGAAACGACTTGGCCTTCTATTCGGCTCTGAATGCAGTTAGCATTGCATTCTAAATTGTAAATTGTTGTTTGACTTGGAGAAAGTGGTCAAAATCTGACTCAAATTACAACCCTTCGTCGATTCTTGAAATATACATTTCTTAAAAACGAAAGCTGAAGACCTTTTATGTACGATCTCCCACTCCTTCACAGTTTTTGTATTCACTGTTGGAATATCTATTTGGGCGTTTAATGGATTCATTTGCGTCATGTACGCTCATGGCTGAACGTATATAGACAAAACTACGTGCAAAGTTCATAATCGTAGAGGTTGTTGTAACTTGGAGAAAGTAGGCTAGGATCATTCTTCCCCCTCCATTACCACGATCATGCAACCGAGTGTAAAGTAATAATGAAGTTCAAACGAAGAGAGACGTGAAGAAAGAACTCTGTTAGTGGCGACGTAGTAATGTTTGGGATGTAGAAAGATGTGAATGGGAGGAATATCGATCACAATGGATAAAGTGAAAACGAGCTGAAAACCAGCAGTCAGTCAACAATTCAGTTAGTTGGCCCTTTTCAATGCTACTGTCTTCCTTCCTTCAGTGAGAGAAGAGGAAGAAAAAAAACACCATCAACTATAGCTCATTCACCACATTTCACATTTTACTTTCTCTCCTCTCAGCGTATTATTAACAGACAGAGGCTGAACAGTGTAATCTCTCAACCGTATAGACTTGGCCGTTAAAATGTAGCCACGTACCATACGAAAGATACTCACCCAACCGACCCAGCAGCAAACCTCTGGCCAAACCATTTGGAACATGATGTCCATCACTCAAATTGATTACGCTACACTAGCTGCTGAAAGACAACTGAAAAATCCTGCATGAAATACTGCGTTGTATTTCCAATGACCTTCGTTCTCCAATATTATTTAAAGATGAGCTTGAATTACCAAAGGAGAAAAATGAATGGGACAATCCAAGTTTTTGCAACAGTTTTGATTTGGATTGGAAAAACGTCTTACTTTCACCTGAAAGATTCAGGAGCTTTTGCCATGATAGTGAATCGATCGATACAATATATGCAATATTCATCCAAAGCTGGTCCCTTACGACCATGGATGGATCACTGATAGAAACGTATTAACTTTCAGCCATCACTTTCAATCTTTGTCATGTCACTTGCTGCTCAGACGCAGGAATGGCAAAGGAGAATATAATAGGGATGAATCTGGGCACCATTACTCATCGCAACCATGTGCAGGCACTTTTCTGTCATGTCAATCATTTAAATTCTTCTCTCTTGGTCCAAATATATAAGGAAAGAGTGATGAAATGTTAAACTTGTCACAAGGTACGTGCTTGGATTATATTTTTGGTCAACGAAAGCTACTCCCTCAACGCACATTCCGCCGCTCTCGCCCTCGAAGGTGAATAAAACCATTTGTTACGGCCTATGTTTAACTCTTAGACAAGGTGCTCTCTCTCTGAAACAGAATCCCATCTGCGTGCTGAAGTGACAAACTTTTAGTTCTGTTCAAACTGATAACGCCAAGCTTAGAAAACCTCCCAGCAGTGAAATAAGTGAGACAAATATAGGACGACAAATCATGGACGACACTTTGCCACAGTCAACGTGACATTTCACTTTAGATTAGCATGTTTGAGAAACAAAGTGAGTGTGGAGTGGATGTGGTATGGTCTATGACCAACGAACACCACAATTCGTCCATATATACGCAAGTAGAGAAAGTAGCCCTACTTTCACTTTAGTCATAGGATTTCATAGCACACAAACACTGAAACTGATCCCGTTTGGTTTCGTGTGAAGAAAAGATATGGGATTCACACCTCACCATCATCATTTACTGTAACGTCAAACAAATTACATCTACTAATGAATGCGAAGAAAAAAGGAACTTGAACGCCTTTCACTTTGAGAATCCTGCCGAGTCTGTAGTTTTTATAGAGGTATTCATTCTCCACCCTTTTTCCCATTCATCCATCCACCATTTGAGTGATGGTACAACTTAATTGCATTACTAAATATTCCGACCAATGAATGCATATAACATAGATAGATTAAGATAGTGCGAAACCGTAATAACCAAACTATACTCTTTCTGTGTATACCATAAATGGTCCTCTCCTTTGTTTCTTTACTTTCATTCAATCTCAACTTTTATAACGGGCAAAAGTTCTCTCCTCCAAGCTTAGAACGGAATTATTACTAAGAACATGTCAGGACCATCTTACTATGCTTCCTTCTCCCTCTTTGTGTCTAAAAGAATACGCATTGTTCTTCCTCAATTGACCAACTTGGTTTGTTTCCCCCTGCTCTTATAATCCTTTCACAACTTGGCTTTGTATATAATATGAATGAACGTAGATAGTCAGCCTTGGAACACAGACTTGAAGACGGATCATGAGTTTCAAATTGTTAAAGGATAGAGACGGAAGGAAATCCAACAAGCACTTTTCCTTGTCTTCCCGAGATCAGTATAACCAGATTGCAAATAGAGAAAGTAAGATACACAATATAAAAATGGATCGTCGCCCAAACAAATGAACATTCGTTCAAATGAAAGGGCACAGAGGACGATGGTAAAACAGTAATAATCAGAGTGAAAAATAGCGATGTCGGGGAACTGATTCGTGTCAAAACTTTTTTGACTTGCAAAAAAGATTGAGGGTGTTCTCATAAAGGAAAATATCAATACCACCTACTACTTATACAATGAGTCGTGGAATGAAATATACGAATCCAACTTTGAATTTGGCTTTGTTAATTTTTAATTGGATTTCCTTTAACTGAAAGAATCCTCAGAATATTTTTGCCTCTTTTGGGATTCGTTTATCGTAAGGAAACCCAACTCAAGACGAG
>JAQIWU010001427.1:0-16517 GCA_034696445.1 Isotomiella minor
TTCCCTTGCTCTATCTGTTCTGGAGGAGGAAGTTGTAAAAGCTAGCATAATTTACAACCACGTGATAATCAAAAATTTACGTTTCCTTGTTTTCGAAAGATACGCAATCTTCAAGTTGCATCTTCGCGAACCCTTCGGCCAGAAGACAATGTGGAGAATCCAAAAGTATATCTCAAGAAGAATGCGAATCGTTAGGATGCTGTTTTGACAATAGGCTTCAGCCGATGGTGAAACGTTGTTTCTTAAAGGGTAAGTATTCTTCAAAGCATTTCGTATAATCGTACATTACAACAGTTAGATGACTTGTTTAGCAGCAGAGAACAATCAACCGTACTGTTACTACAATGATATAGGAAAAAGGAAAGACTGTGGATGGTCTGGTATTTATCCTAATTCCTGCCTTGAGATGGAATGTTGTTCTGATACCAGTAATCCAAACGTTATAAATTGTTACTTCAGGCGGGGAGGAAATAGTAAAAATCCGTTACATTTTGAAAACGCGTCACCTAATTTTCTTTTTGAACTTCTTAAAGAAAGCGAATCTTCGGATTGCAAATTTGGAAGGCCAAGTGACAGATCAATGTGTGGGTATTCAGGAATAAATCAACATGATTGCGAAGAAATTGGTTGCTGCTTCGACAACAGAGCTAGAGGGGAAGGGATTCCGCAATGCTTTGCTGAAAGTAAGAGTCTTTGGGGGTAAAATGAGACAATTTTTGAAACGGGTTTTGCAGGGCTGAGGCCTACAATTACTTCCTTGACAACATCCGCTGAAATCGTTGAAGAAGAGAGTGGGCCAGTCTCTCTAACTTGTGGGTTTCAGTTTCGACCTTTTGGAAGAGTTAGCTGGGAATTCCATAAACATCGAGAGGATACTTATGTAATTGTTCGCTTTTTCATAATTTAACTGGAAGTTTTAGAAAGGTGTCTCAAAAATCAGCCATCGCTCCACACCATTGAGCACTTTGATTATGCGGTCTTGACGAACTTTTCCAACCGAGAGTCCCGCTTAACTGTGCGCACCATGACAAGTGACTTTGAGGGACTGTACCTGTGTAAAGTTACCAACGTGATGGGCACTGTCTCTCGCAGTCTTCGCATCTCCATGAAGCCATTAAAAGGTAAGAGAGTTTAACTTCCTATCATCCATGAGTTTGAAGGGCGTTTTTGCACAATAGTGTCACCACCAAGTATAATTTCCTTTACGACATCATAAGATGTCTTTGAAGAAAATGACAATGCGTCTGTCAAGTGCCAGTTTTCATCAAATCTTAGTACAGCGGTCGAGTGGGAATTTGATGGGCGTATTTTAGAAACAAAAGTATGGAGGCTTATTGGCATTATGATTCATCCATGCTATATCTATTCTGTTGGTATTTCTAGCCCTTGAATAATGCTGTATCGTTCAAGTACTATTCGGTAATTACAAACTTCACAAGTGGTGAATCCGTACTATCCTTTCACGAAATTACACTGAGGGCAACGGGGAACTACACATGCAGAGTTAGAAACAGAGGGGGAGTTGTTGAAGATAGCATATTTGTTACCGTGAATCGCGTCCAACAACAATCCCACAATCCTAACATAAGCACCCCAACAGACACAGGATGGAGTACCTCGGATGTAGTGACCGGTGCTTTAGCGACATTACTCTCGTTTATAGTGATCTTATTTGCCTCCCTTTACGGGTACAAACGATACCTAATCATCGTTTTGGGGAGGAGAGATTTGACGGTCCGCGAGGCTGAAGAGTTTTTTGAAGGCTCCCCGAAAGATGTAAGAAATAACGAAACGTACATCAATCCTTGGGAACTTCCCTATGACGAGAAAGCTGAGATCGACCAGAAACGTTTAAGAATTGGTAAATGTGGACTGTTTCAATCCTCTACTACGACTCATATTTGAATTATAGATTTAAAGAATGTGCTGGGAATGGGTCATTTCGGGCGGGTGTATCTGGGTAGATTACTGCATGGCGGCACAACCCTGGCCTTGTCAAATGGACGACCTGAAAATGAGTATCAGAATTCCCCAATGGATACATTTGGCAATGGTCGTTACACAATTGTAGCCGTAAAAACTGTTGGCTCGCAGGTTGATGCAGAGTACTTTAAAACCCTACTGTCGGAGATCAAGGTCATGAATTATATTGGGGAACATGAGAATATCATTCACTTCATCGGTGCCTGTACCAAAAATATACGAAAACGTAAGAATGCCTAGCCTTCATGATCCAGTTTGATTATTTTGTACCATCAACTTTAGGCGATGTGTACATCATTGCTGAATACTGTCCACAGGGGAATCTTGCAACGTATATTGAGAAACATAAGGACAGGTTTGTAAACATCCTTAATGCTGGTGCTATTTTGAAGAAGGAATCATCGCTTTTGTCACAACCCGAATGGGGGTCAAACGTATTCAGCACCCACAGCTTGTTGGGGTGGACACGTGGCATTGCCACTGGCTTGGAATATATTCACAGCAAAAACGTATTTAGTTCATTCAAGAAGGAGGATAGATCGATGAAGTACCTTTTGTTCTAAAGGTAATTCATGGAGATTTGGCGACCAGGAATATTCTTCTGACGGAGAATGGCATTCCAAAAATATCTGACTTTGGACTAGCTCGTCAACTTGCAGCCTCGGAATCGTACATGAAGAAAACTCAAGTCAGCCAATTGTAATCAGTCTTAAGGTGCCCCTATCTCCACTTTCAATTGTTTAAGGTGCCACTTCCATGGCGTCATATGGCTCCAGAGTCTCTCAACGAAAGAAGATTCTCTCACAAAAGCGATATATGGGCTTTTGGGGTCACACTGTGGGAAATTTACTCCCTTGGAAAAGTGCCTTACGGAGGAACAAACTGGTCGGTTGAGTTTAGTGTGGAATTGGAAAATGGAATTAGATTGCCCATGCCATCATTTGCACCAAAAGAAATGTAAGCATCCATGTCAATTTTATTCTGTATAACTTTCGATTACTTGGTATCATAACAGCTACAACTTTATGCAATTATGCTGGACAATCAATGAAGAATGTAGACCACCTGCTTCTTATGTAGTGCCAATTTGCAACAAACTTTGTGAAGATGACTGATCTTGTCAAAGCAAAGTGTCACTTTTATTAAAGTAATGAAATAATGAGAAAGCCTAAAATACATATTTGGAAGTGAACAGAGTGGCTACAACTATCCCACCCAGAGTCAAGGATCCCTTCAAACCTGAAGCTGAATTACACTTGTCCCCGCTGCAAAAACAGGTATTCATGGTTTGGTTGTTGTATCCAAAGTACGGAAAATTCCAAAAGTAACGAAGTCCACACTTGGTTTTAAAGTCACTTTTCATTATTTGACAACCCCTTTGTACAACATAGCTTCCATCAATAATTTCTTCGCCTTTCGCACACATCCACTTGTCATTTGCACGCTCGTAAGAATGAGAGTTTCCTTGAGAGAAATCGAAATGCCAAAAATGCAACAGAGGTACATAATTTGAACTATTTTTAAAGATGGGTTGTTACCTGCAGAGGAGGAGGCGGATGCACGCTCTCCACAAGTGATAACTTTGTTGCTTGAGAAAGGTCCATCACTGCAGTTGTCATCATGACCATTTTTACCCGGCCAATAAGTGCATTGGTAGCATTTTAGAGCTGTTGTTTTAAAGGTTTATACTTTTAAAACTTATGGAGTGTGCATTTCCCCATCAAAATTCTAATGAGAATGGCATACCTGACACGTGAAGCCCAAAATTTATAACTAAAAGGGTAACCCAAGGAACACAACTGAATTTACACCACTTCATTTTACACACGCAAATTCAACACTTCGGAGAATGCTTTCAAGGGAAAAGTTAGAAACTTAATGAGGTACTAATGATTGATACCGCAAATCTCATTCCATTTAAATAACCATACGTTTATTCTCGATTGCGAAAATCCAGAGAATTTTGCAAAGTTTACATTAACTTTTGAAAAACATACCGCATTTCCTTTTCCATTAGTCACTGCAAAAGATAAGGCAAAAGTGTGACGAAAATTGCGATGATCTTCTCATTTTTTTTAGTGCGAAAAAGGCAGTTACTCAGTTGTATTCAGAATTTCCATAGAAGTTAAGCATTATCATCAGCAATTAAAACTAATTTTCCGGTTGTGTCACCCGCAGGAAGAGTTTAAAGAATGTATGCAGAAGTTATCTGTAAAGTCATTCATTTACTCATTCATCCTTTTTGGTTTGCGTCATAAAATCAATATTATCTTACCTCCTCATTATACGTATTAATACACTTGTACGAATCAAAATTTATTCCGGTTCCATGAAAAACAGTTTCCATTGCTTGAGAAAGATACTTTTTGCTTTATGATACTTTTTGCCTTGCAATTTATTGCTACTTTGATACCAAGAAATCTCTCATTCTACTTTAATTCACGCATGGTTATAAATTTTTGCACATTAGTAACAATAATAAAAGTGTCACAAATAAAAAAAATGGTTAGGTGTTGTGCACGCCCTTCGTATCTCATCTTGCCTCTGCTACGTCAACAAAGAAAATTGTATGGCCATCACATTTATTATTTCTTTCAATGAATCGTCCATGTCTAATTCGCATTCAATTCTCTCCGTTTCCAAATCCGTCAAGACGGTTGACTCTGAAAACGTGGGATTTCCAATATTAAAGTACCTAGGCGTTCATTGAGAAAAAGGCAATCCGAAAAAACTTTGATGACGCACTTTGTCCATATAAATATCTAGGTAAACATACATTTTTTGGAAATTGGACTTTCACAATCAATCTTGAAGCATTATACAAAATGGTTTTCAAAACGTTATTGGTGCTGTTAGGACTAGCTGTGGTAGCCTACGGGTTTCCAGCAACTCGGCAATCCTTCAAATCGTCGCTGGTGAATCTTGAAGATGATGTTAATTCTGGTAAGCTATATCATCATGACTGACTTCAGAGTTTCATGATAAGATGTTACGTCTTGTAGCAAGGGACAAGCGAAGTTTCTACCCTCAACCGTTTGGAAATTATGGTTCCAGTTCAATCTATAATCGGAACTTGAATTACGACCAACCCTTTGTAAACGGGGTAAGACAAGGGTATGGAGGTGGCGGCCTGTCCTCCGATCCCTTCCGTCAAGGCGAATTGGACAGTTACCGGCGTGGTCAGTTGGAAGGGTTCAAGCAGGGAGAGCAGTTGGGAATCCTCGAAGGAGAGATATTTGAACTCCAAAGGGAACTCGAGGAAGAAAAGCATCATCATCACCAACACCACTATGATTCCCACCATCATGGCTCCGACCGACATGGAAGGAGGTCATTCCACAGACATTAACTTCATTACTTTATGTTAATAAAATGCAAATTACAAAATTTATAGGAATTGTATTTATTTGAGTCAGATGTGGTTATTAATCTCTGCAGGAATTGTTTCATTATAAGATAAACATGTCTGTTCTATTGAAGTCAATAAGGTTCCACCTTTACATTCTTCACAATGGTTTTGAAGGTGGGTGCCGTTCTGGGGTTTCACTAAGCTATCTCTTTCGTCGTCTAATACTTGGTCAGGAGTCATTAATTCAACAGAGGTGGTCCCTTCGCCAAATTTGTCTGTATTTGAGGAATTATATTATTGCATACACTTCTTTATACATTGCATGTGTCTCATGGTACCCCCACTGTAGCTTAAGGGAGGACTTCTTTGTACAATTGATGCGCAGCTTCTTTCACTCCAAGCTTCTCCTCTGGGAAGCAAAAATATAATTAAATTAATGACAATTATGAGTCTGCTTTTACACTTGAATACAAATTAATTGGGCAACTGATTTGATTTTATGGGATTTCATATTACCGATGCGTAAGACGTGCTCGTCTCCTTCTCCTTGCAGCCATTTTTCTAAGACAACAAATGACCAGAAATGCTACAACTGGGAAGATACAAATGCTTGAGATTATTGGAACCACCACCACTTGAGGATCAACTGAAATATATAAAGGAAATGGAATAAGGTAAATCTTGTTGTATAACTTGTTGTCAAGTCATCATCTTTATCATTTTTAATTCGTTCCCAGTTGAGGTGAACGTATGGAACTGAACCTGTAAGCTTTGTTGGAGGAATCTATTATGTATCAAGTATCTAGAGGAAATTTTGTTTCTTTGCAGACATGGGCTTCGACTTTCTCTTTCCTTCTAGCACTAGACCGTCCAATGGGAAATCAGCATCAAATGAAAACTTAAGTACAAGATGACCCTTAATATTTAATACCCTGTCCTTCTTGTCCTTTTACTCGACATGTCTGGCTTTTCACTTGAGTGAATCCTGTCGGTAAAGTTTGATCTTTCGTTGTAGATATCAATAACTTGTGACATTCAGCTCAAGTTTTGATGAAGGTAAGGTAGGTAACAAATTGCATGGTCAAAGTCACAAGCGACATTTGAGTCAAGTCACGTAATCTACATTTACTGTGATCATATTCTGCACAAAGTTAATTTATTACATTTCACCCCAGACCTCCGATGACCCGTATGGATGGAAGGAAGAGGGACACAAAGCAGACGGGAAAAGTAAAGTCGGAGTGCTAAATTAGATTTCTCCTTTCTCTGCTTTCTGTCATTCTAAGTCATCAAAGTTGAAGTGAAAGTCGTGCACGAAACAGACACACAATACCAGAGTAATGTGAAAGACATTAGATGATTCCTAGCTGGGAAAATTCATGGGAACTTATGGAAAACCAAATAATAAGCTCATCTCCGTATAAAAGGAGGAGAAGGTTTCCACTTCCACAGTTTGAAAGAAAAGTACATGCATATTTAAGAATGGATGATATAAAGTTGATGAAATACCTGTGGGGTAAATGATGATGACTCTGGTTCTGTTCGGTACAATTCCCACGCCTCCTTCTCCTCCTGACGGCGACCAACTGGTCATATTTTCATAACTCCTGAAAAGTTGCCATTGATGTGAATAATTTGTATTCTGGCGGTTGCGTTTGGCATTCTATTCCTCTGTCCTTGGCTTTCGCACAACCGTAAGTTTTCAATTCAGTAAGTGGTGATGACTGCCGTCACTTTTGATCTTGTTTTGGTTGCTTGATAGAAACAAAAAGGTTCACCTAAAGGATGAGAAACAAACGATGCTATCAACTGGAAACAACAATACTTCAATAATAATAGCAAAATGCTTTTATGGATCTTCAACAGTTTTGTATTCTGGGATCTTATATGATGCAAGTGATAAAATAAAGCCTCATTTATCATAAGTCTCTAATGAGAGCAGTTATGATCTCATAACTAACTAGAAAATTCAAATTCATAATTTGCATATGTAAAAAGTATCCTGCAGCCGAAGGATGGGTACCACAGGTTCAGATTTTAGAACCCGAGATTTAGTCTCGGGTTCCCTGGATTCTCAATTCCCTGGAAGTTGCGGCAAGGCAGTATGGAAACTTGCTGCCCAAGCAAAGCCAAATAAACCTTATATTTTCCGTTTCCGTTACCCCACATCCTTCCTATAGTTAGTAGTTAGACTTCCACTACCTGGAAATCCCAAGACAACACCTAGATAGATACTTGTAACATGCGTGCTAAAAAAACAATTTTACAATTTCTCTTGGGGAAAATTTAGTTCCTGGACATAAAGTAAAATTTCCCTAACAACTGTTTTTATCACCGTCAATCCATCGTGTCTGCAGATGAATACAATGAAGCCACCATTTCACTGTAACGATCGCTAAAGTAAACCTTGTTTCTCAAGGTGAAAGTGAAAATAAACTCTGAATTATCAGCCACTTTCTCTCATTCTAGGGGAAAGTAAAATGGGCAATAATGTAGTACGTATCCCACAGCAGTCCCTATGTTTCGATAGGATTTCTACATTTTATTTACATAATGGATGGAACACTTCTTTTAGTTGTCAAGAAAGTGATAGAATCTTTTTATGTTTGCCCTTTTTATTTCTTACGTAGCCCCATGACATGGTCTGAAAACCAGTTTAAGGATACAATATTTGTTCAGTCAGCCTTTGTTAAATATTTGCACAAGCTAAAAGATAGAGGTTGAGACATGTCATGACCCATAAGTGCCCATAACTCGGTTAGGGCCTGAAAAAAGTGAAAAGTACATGCATGCATGCTATATTTGCGGTTCCTGGGGCCGAAGAAAACGTCAATTACTCATCGAACCGCACACTACCAGACTCATATGCCTTACAAATCGACAATTGGACAGGTACATATTTCAACAAACTTTCACTTTCTTTCTCCTACCACTTGCTTCTCCTCCTTCAGTCAGCCTCAAGTATTAATAGACCGCCATTGTACACTTTCGGGAAAAGAATGGCTGTAGGCAAACACGTAACCCATGTACTGGAAGAACATTTCCGTCAGGAAAGCAATAAATCTATCATCCAGGATCCATTTACCACGCTATTTCATTAAACGTAAAATTATTTTTTCACACATTAATATCTCATCGAAACATTTCATTTAAGCACAACTGATCACCATTTCAATGGGACAGGATGAATGGTTTAATAAAATCAACTCAAATAAGTTGTTTCCAAGCTTTGTTATATGAAGTTTGTTTGTTATGCCTCGATTTTGACACTTTGCACTCTACTCATTAGTCTTCGAGTAAAATCAGATTTGTCTAGCATCGATTGGTCGTTGGTAATGAACCTGTTCACCTTCAATGTAAATGCCCTTTGGAAAGATTTAATCCTCCTTGAAGTAACCACGAAGCAAATAGCAATATTCCTCGAAGAAAGGCGGAAACCTTCCTTTATGACTTCCTGCCTCTGCATTCTACAGTAGATATGTCCCGGAAGAGCCTAACCCACATAAGTCTTAATGGCGAGTAATTAGACTGTACATCCGGAGTATGCATGCACTACACTTTATCGCATTCGCAATTCGTTGCAGTTGGCAGAGGGGAACTAATTGCACTGTTTAAGGGCAGCCATCTTTCTTGTTCAAAAACTGTAAGCAGCAACCTTTTGGTTTATGTTTTATGTTCAGAGATGAAGTAAAAGTCTCCAAAGACTTTCCTTCTGCAGAGAGGACTTTATGCAACGCAACACGTACTCCTTTGGCTAAGGCTAAAGGAGGAAGAAGCCAATCTCAGCTTTAATACGAATCTGCAAAATTAATCGGAATCATGTCCCTTTGGGAGAAGACTGACGAAAAGGAAAGGGGTTTTTTGTCCACTGTACGGTGAAAAGTATCCCGCTTGGATTTCTTCACCCAAGACCTTTTCACAGGGAAAAGTACACAGTTTGGTTTTTGGAGTTCGACATCATCACTACTACATACTGCGCTTTTATGTAAAAATATGACATTTTTCTTATTTACTGTCGACCGAAGCGAATAACCCAAGTCGTTCATTTCTATCATCTTATGCAAGTTTCATTTTGTGGGTAAAGCCCTCTTTTTTTCATACAGAAATGGACTACAACTATGGCTAATAATATACTACCTTCTTTCACATTTGAATAACCTTTCACATCCAGAGCTCACCGTCTCATTTTATGGGCTGGCTTTGCAAATAAATGAAAGGGAGAGAAAGTGAAAGCCATGCCACACAGCCTTTCCTCGCACATTTCCCACAGGAACCACCCGAAATGAGTGTAATACCATGTGTGGGATTATGTAAGTCGGAGAGGAGACAAATGGATTTTGGACACGAAGGACGAATGGCTTGAGTGGCAAGGAAATGTATTTTGGCGTAATATATTGTGTTTGCTGTCAATGAAATTGGGTGAAAGAAGGATGATGATAACATAAGAGAGCCATTAATTTCTTGAATAAGCTGACCTGGACTTTCACACTTTTTATGTAAACCCAAAAAGCCTGTCCCTTGCCACCACCACCATAAGTACATAATGGCTTACAGGGGAACAGTCTTTCTTATTCTTCCTAATGTGGATGGGCTTCTTAAGGGATGAGGAATTAGGGACACGGCAGGATTTACTATTTCTATGAACTTGAGCTTATCTATTGACGTCTTTACGATACATTTCCCTCATACGATGCTTTCACCTTCTTGAAAGTAATTTCTTCTCCGACTCCAGCCAACCACTGGCCAGGAATCGTACGTTAAGGTTGTGCTGTTAAAATCCCATAGTGGTATGAAGTGAACAAAGGAATGTAGGCTCCACCCTTCCTACAAAGCGTTTGATCGTGCATGGAATAAAAATGAAAATTGAGGAGGATAAAAATATGAATAACAAAAAACAATTGTTCCATCATCATCCCACCCATAATCACGCAAAGGAGATTCTGAGACGCTTTCGGAGACATGCGATTCTCACAAAATTGTGTTTTGCAAAGGGTTGAGATTTTTTGTTAAAACATCAAAGGTACCATGTTCTATTTTTGGGTGCAAATCATCAAAATAATTGTCGCAAAATTAAATAAAATGAAAGTATTGTAGGTCTTATTAGTAAAGAGGGTGAAAACATCGTTATCGGCCACCTATTTGACTGAGATTGGAATATGAGCAAGCTATATACGCCTGGCCTTTTCGGTTTTTATTGCTCAGTCAACGAAAACCCAAAATATCTAGGTGAACATAAAACGACAACGTTAACGTGTAACATGGCGGAGACATAAACCAGAGCTCACAGTTTACAGTGTCAGCACAGCATGAAAGTGCAGATTATGTGGTGCACGAGGGTTTTAATGCAAATTATGAACGTCAATCAAAACCAGATCTCCGTCAGTTCAATTCCTGGTACCCACTTTGTACTTTCCCAGCAGATTGAAAAACTGTAATTTTGTGGACTTACGGGAACAAGTTCGTTCGGACCACTTGACTCTCGCAACCAATTTTCACTCGAACTTCAGGACTTCAAATAAATATTTTCGAAGGTTTAGTAAAGTAAGTCATTTAGGAAGTAGGAAACCAATCTTTTAATCTCAGGTACGCAAAACCCTGTGCCAGTTCACATTCCACACAAAAAATAAATCGGTGTTGTTGCGGGGAGGTTGTATACGATCCCGTCTTTGTCCAATGCCGGTGCGACACTGACTCTGTTACCCGGGTTGACCTACGTCTTATTAACCCTCCTCGAATATCCATGCAGGAAAACATCCAGTTCTGCAAAAGGGCTTTCACTTTGTTGGTTTTCTACTTACCCACGTAGTTTGGTTCCGTGCTGTCCACTTATCACACCGTCCTCTTATCTATCTAATAACTTACAACGTCCGCCTAATTTATTGCTCAGGCCAACCGCAACGCAATTTATTGCATTAAGAATACTAATGAACAAAGTTTTGCTTTTTATACAAGGAGAAAGGAACCTTTACGATTCGATTCTTCTTTCTGTCGCGCATTTGCAATTTGTGTTCTCCTAACAATAAAAGAGTAGGCATGTGGATTACATGCACACAAAGTCGTGCTTTGGGTCCAAACTGGATTAAGCTTACCTAAATTAGTTTATGCCACGCTACAAAACGAACCATCTAATCTCTGTTCTCTATTTATAAGCAGCTTGGTATCAAGAATGCCTGCTGCTTTCACTGCCAGCCAATTTAGATTTTCTCTTCTCTCCACAGTACTGCGGAGAAGGGAGATTCACAAGGTTATGCTATTTCCAATTACGGAATAGGAATAGAGCTGAATCCTACCTTCAATTATACCAGCTTCCGCTTTCTGTCCATCCGCTTTGTTCTATTTCAGGGTTTGCTGCTTTGAACTTATGAATAATTTAAAAGTAAAAACGGCTGTAGGAAAATTGAATTCTTACTTTTACCTCAGCCACACATTTGCGTAAAAGCTTTCTACTTATATTTGTTCCGAATAATTTTACCAAATTCCCTGTGGTTTTGTGACCATGACGGGTCTGTCACCCAAAAAATTCACATCACACACTCATTTTATGTTGATTGGTTTTTCTTGTTTTCCACTGACCAAACAAATCTAATAAAAAAAGTCCTTCAGGTTCAATCAACTGTGCGAGATGAAAGTGGAAGGAGGATATGTGCTGTAACTGGATTGGTCCTGAGACGATAGTTAGCTTTTAGTTGACTTGTGTGTATGTGACCAAAACACAAATTTCAGGTAATGAGAGAACTCGTGTGTGAGTCGAATAAAGGAGGTATGGATAGGTCATTTCGTTTTCGTTTGGAACATGTCTTCAGGAGTTGTTCCAATCAGTAAAGAAGAATCAAATTTATGAGCATCTACAGCAGAAAAATTCCAGGTTGTTTTAGTAAGTGACCTTACTCTGGAAACAAAAACAAGCCAGAGAAATGTTAACCGATCTTCGGGGCGGGGCACTGTGACACAGGGTTCTTATCCTTTCTTCTTTTCAACTTTTATTTCTTTTTAGCGTGTCATTCGACTCTGAGCATTTCGTGTCATACAAAAAATCTGTCATTTTTTTTCCGACTTTCGGCAAACCCGTAAGCATTTTTGTTCCAACAGGAAGACAGTTTAAAGCATCGTATTTCATTCTAATTTTAACTCAAATCTCTCGAGACTGCAAAAAATTATCGCTTTCATTTATCATATGAGAACGTTCTTGTTTTGAATCTGTAGAACGCGTAGTCATTAAAATTGTCGTTCTAACCTCACCACTAAATTTTTTGCTACTATGCAAAATCATCAAAATCGGATCAACTTTCTGTCCTCATAAAACAGCCAAAGGTATTTAGTAGTTGCCGTAGAAGCGACATTTGATATTGCGCCACCTAATGTATAGAATAACACAAACTCTCTGCGCTTCCAAGACATCTTGAAAATGCATTTGCGTTATATTCTGAAAGCTGCAATTTTATTCAAGAAAGTCTTAACTTTGAGGACCTTTTCTAACATAAGAAGGACACGGAAATGTTGCAAGTCTCATAAATGAGCTGCAAAATGGAGAATGGAGTGAAGCTCCGCAGAAATGATGAATGAACAGTTTAGTGTTTATTATTTATGTCTGTCTGGAAAACTGGAGGGAATGGAAAGCTCTTGAGATGAAATGTGACTGCTTTCTCCGATCCCTTCTTTCTTGCCCTCGTAGGACGTAGGAGAAACAAGAAATGGACATGAGATTCATTTTTATATTGGTGTGAGGAAGCAGTAGTGAGCTTTCTTTGCTTTTCCCTATACTCGATAAACCAATTTTAGCCAGAAACATACCGCACTATGTAATGGTAGAAAACGACCTTTTGCTCTTAGAATGAATGCATGTAGGCAAGTTTCGACTTTCTCCTCAATACTTTCCCTTGCCTGCTAAACAACCCGTACTTTTTCAACGTCTTCGCAATCCACTTTTCCGTGAAGTGAATTTATAGCACCGGAAAGAATTAGAGGACTGATGTAGAGGCTGTTCTTTCCTTTTCCCCATACCGCATGACGTTTTCTTTTGCAAATACTTTGGGGCTTTTTTGTTTGCCAATGCCCTAACTTAATGATCTCATCTACTCAGACATGAAAATGTCTTTTGTATGCCGGAGAAGTACCTTCCGATGGGTGTTTTTTACTTTCATTTTAACTGAAAACGAGCCGTGATTTTCATAATTGAAGTTTTCCAGTAATTGCAGTAGCATTAAGCAACAAAGTGTTGATACAGTATTCTGACAAGTAGACGTTGACAGTAAGAGTTCTATATAGCAATGGCAATAAAAAGTGTTTCTTTATGGCAGTCGCCATGTCAACAAGACACAAAACTGTCGCCATTAATTCCGTAATTGCACTGTTGTAATATGCATTATTTAAAAGGGGAGACTCCAACGTGCAATTCCTTCACTGTGAATTGCGAATTCTTGAATTATTAATTCATTTTAATCATTTGATGAAATCGATAAACCATATCCGCATTCGAAATGGTTCAAAAATTTTCACCATGTCACCTAGCAATCAAAGTATTATTAATTTAATTAGCGTAGCATCTTTTATGAATTGAAATTGAAACACTAGTGAGAAATCCTTGTATGGAGAAATTGCAAAATTATTTTTTTCGCTGGCTTGGCTGATGAAGCGGATTTCTGTCATTCTGGCTCCTTTTGGCACCATCAATTTACGAATAAAATGGAAGGAAAGGTTTGATTTTTGGTGTTTGTACAACGTAGGAGTTTTACATATTTTATTTTCTCAGGTCGTCCTAATTACAGGAGCCAGCTCAGGTTTGTTTTTACCAAAACTAAAGTCTGTGGTTAAAATTTTTATAAACTTCCCAGGAATTGGTGAGGCAATGGCACACAGCTTCTTCAAGCAAGGGTGCCGCATTATCCTAGCTTCACGGCGAAAGGAGGAATTGTCAAGAGTAAAAAATGATCTAACACAAAAATCGGTATTTAAAGTAACAAACGTAATAGTGAATTCAGTCCCCATGTTTGTTTGTTAGTACGGCAATCCACTTGCTCCTGTGGTCCTGCAAATGGACTTGTCAGAATTGGAGAGCATACAGAACAAGGCTCTCTTAGCCCTTGAAATGTTTGGGGGAATTGACATACTGGTGAATAATGCTGGAATTGCATATTTAGGGGATATTTTAAATACTGATATTGAAGTGTTTAAGAAAGTCATGGAAACTAACTTCTTCGGCTCCGTCCTTTTGACTAAATAAGGTTTAGTCAAAAGGGGCACTGTGAGATTCACAAATTTGCATTCAAGCAAAATTAAATCATTAAAAATTAATGAAAAGCTTATAACTTAATCCTTCCCTTGTATTTTAGTGGTGGCATCGCATATGAAGGAAAAACGCAGGGGGCACGTCGTATTTATTAGCAGCATTGTGGGAAGATTCTCACCTGTCCGCATGTAAGCCATGCGACTGCTAATGGAAGAAAGAATGCTAATTTATTGTTCTGTTTTAGGTCAGCCTATAGTTGTTCCAAACACGCTCTACAAGCCTTTGCAGATAGTCTGCGGCCTCACACGGTGTAAAGGTTACAGTTGTTTCTCCAGGTTGGACCCAGACCCAACTTGACTCCAACACTGTGACTGAAACGGGGGACAAATTAGAACGAAAAATGAAGTGCATAACGATGGGATTGTCCCCGGAATACGTGGCAGAGAAAGTGGTCAAAGCTGTGAAAAATGAAAAGAAAGAAGTCCTAGTCTCGCATTTCCTGGAAGGGTCTTCGGTGTACCTCAGATTTTTGGCCCCTCCTCTATTCTTTCTCGTTCACAGGATTTGTGCAGACAGTCTCAGGAAGATTGAAGATAAGCGCAATAAGGGCGAAGAAGGTGGACTGAATGTCGTTGATAAGTTGGTTGCTCTAGGTAGCATGTCATGATGGAAGTACAAAACTTACACTTTTAATCCATTGTTGAGCCTTGACAGTCAATATATTTGGGATATCATGTTTACTTGGTTTTTAAGGACGCGAAAGGATGAAGATGAAAGCTATTTGGTGAACCATGTTCAATTCCCCCGAAAAATGGATGTTGTTGATAATAATAATATGGCAAAGGTGGTGGTGGACCGATGGACAGTTGTGGCGTATGGAAATTGAAGTTATAGGCTTGTCCGGTCCTTGTGTCTTCATTTAACAAACTATATGGTTGAGCTACTGCCCTCAGGGTAGTCACCTATGTATAAATCAACCGATTAGCTAACCAAATTAGCATTGCTCAAAAATGTCTCATCTTGCCTTCATAAATTCCTGCGAATCATGTCGATATGGGAACTCGGGTGTACGGACTATTTCTGTAAATTCAGGCTCCCTGGAGTTTTGTGCTATTACTCGTGTTACCACAGGGCTGGTCTCCACTATGTGTGCCCGCACTACATTCACATTCGGAATCCTCTTGGGCTCTCCTTTGAATACAATGGTTATCTTGGTGGGAACGGGATAGATTGCATTTTGCCACAAAGCTACGGCTCGAGGGCGTGCAACAGTGCGTGTCCTGTGGATTTTATTGATTGGTTGTGCAGGTGCTACGAATTTCTGTTCAGATATTGAAAATAGTTTAGCAACTCATACAATTGCTGGCACACTTCATACTTGGGACACGATTCCTTTTTCACCTTTTGGCTGTATGAAGATTGGAGAGGCTCTGCCGTTGGGAATCCTCTTGAGCGTTCTCCCGATCAACAACCTTCTTCCTCCATCTCGAACCTCCGCAGATTGTGACTGATGCTCCGACAAAATCACCAGCAGAAGGATAAGGAATGCCCCTTTGTTGCCAACCATTTTCAGGTTTACCCACACAAAACTATCTATTGACACTACTGACTTATTGTTTCACCAGACTACATTTGCATTATTGGATCTGGCTCTCCTCGTCCTTACGCAAAGACTTATCCGTTCCGAAGACTGATGAGGGGTGTACTGAGACTCCAGACTTTAGTACTATGTATCCGTCATTTGCTGTGCCTGCTATCCTTATCTTAGAGAGGTATGTCTTTTACGACTACAAGACTCCTCGATCTCGAAGAACAACATCTTCATGTTGAGTGAGGCCGATTGATTGACTGATTAATATGCGCATCTCGAATACAACATTCACTTTGCTAAAAAGGTCTACTACTCATACTCATACACGACAGAAGAATGATGTTAACGAAATAACTGATGAGTAAAGT
>JAQIWU010001428.1:0-16505 GCA_034696445.1 Isotomiella minor
AAGTCAGTTAAATACTCAAACTTGAATCTGCAACTTACTTTTTGCCTTGGGATGCAGATTGGGAAGCCTTGTCGATGCGTGAGGCTTCTACAGTTCGTTTAGTTGCAGCCATATCTGGACAAATGTAGAAATGCAGGTCTTTTTTCTTATGGTCAATCTGCATGCTTCCCTACAAAAATAAATGACAGTTATTTCGACTCAAGGACGCACATTACAGTGTCGCATCCATGCTATGGATGCGTCATGTATCATTATATCATATCGCGTCATTATATCATATGTAAGACTGATGGCAAAACAATTTACCTTGTAGCCACGTTCTTCCACCAATTTTTCAAAAGTGGCCGTAAGTCCGTTTGTAATAGACATTTGCTTCAGGAAAAGGAACTCAAGTTGTGAATCTACAAGGTCACTTAACATCTATACAAAAAGGATGAAGATAAGTATATTATATGTGAATAAACAAAAAAGCTGTGCGAAGTAGAAACATGTCGTTTCTTACAATGAAATGCTTGTAAAGAGGTTGGAACTCTTTTAGCTTGTCTTCCAAATTAGTATTCTTGTTGTCAAACTCTTTCATAAGCTTTTGTTTATCCCCGATGTATTTCTCCATCTCTTGAAGACGTATTTTAAGTTCGTCCAGTTCCGCCTTTACAGCTGCTGCAGTCCTGTGAGCAAACACCAATGGTTAGTTAGCACATTGCATTTTTAAAAAACACGTCCTGCCTACCTGTTGGTATCAATTTTCTCGCAAACGCTTTCAGCTTTCGTTTTTTTCAGTTCGTAGTCCTCTTCGCACTTCCTGATGTCTTTTAACACTGGCTCCTGGTGTAAATCTTTGAATTTCTGTACTTTTGAGCGAAGCACGGTGAGTCGCTACATGAAGAATATCATTTCAATTATGTAACACTGGGACAAAATTAGCTTCAAGAAATCTATTCGTACCTGCGTCAACTCTTGAATTTTTCGTTGCCCGTTTTGTCGACCATCTCTGCTATCCTCAATAGACTTTTTAAGATCATCTATTTCAGATCCTAGCGTTTCTTTCATGGCTTCCAACTCCTCGATCTTCGTTTTCACAATTTCGACATTTGCTTTTGCTGTGGCATCTTGCTCGTCCAGCTTGGCAAGGGCTTCTTCAACTTCCTGCAACTCTTCTTCCTGTGAATATTGCATTTCACATTAAAATTCCATATCGTGGCATGATTGATGAAAACAGAACGGAATATTACATAAGACGCTATGTCTGGCTCCTTGTACTTTGATTTCTCATTCTCCTTCAACTCTCTGTCTATTTCTTGCATTTCTCTCCTCTTCGTCTCTCGCTTGGACTTAAGTGATGAAACTTGACGAGCCAAGTCTGCTTCATGTTTTTTCTTTTCTGCCAATTCAGGTTTTAGACTATTGATGATCTGCTGAAGCTGTTGGATTTCTTGCTTCAGATTGCTACAAACGAAAAATAGGAGGAAATAATGAATACAATATCGCACCGATAAACATAGGACCAAGTCATAGAAAACTACTCACATTATTTGGCCTTTCTTGCTAGTCTGGAGTTTAGTTGCTGGCCTCATCTCTCTGTAACCCGTGGGTCTGCAGGCGTAATTCGGAGTTGGATAGAACTGGTAACCGTCTTCCAGAGTATACGCTGAAGTGGTGGATCTGGGGCATCTGAAATAAACAAATAAATAATAAGCGAGGACTGATGAATTGTTTTTTGCACTTGTACCTTGAAGAATCCTTCATAACATAAGCCGCAGCATCGCTATTGTCGAATATAATGGTTCCTAATAGAAAGATAAAGTTGAGATTGAAAAGAAATTAGACATTCAAGCCTTCAGTACTTACGCTCAGCTTTTACGAAGTCAATGAGTGCATTGATAACGACACAATCATTCTTTTCTATTTCCAACAATTCCAGCATATTGCGACCAGTTTCCACGCGTGCGATCGAGCCGCCACAATCATGCATCTAAAGCAAAATAAAATGAACAAATTACGTATGATTATCCAACATTGCTTTTTCAAATCCAATGTTTTCACTCACCGTATCTTTGAACTTCATGACTTTAATTACAGGTTTGTCATTGGCTCGTCCACCAAACGAATTCCTACTTGCACCATCATAAGCTTGATTGATAAACTTTTTCAGAAGGTTCATGTCTTCGCCATCGTTTACAACAAACGAAGTGAGCATGCTTGCGGATTGCAGAACGTATTCAATTAAACCAGCGTACTTTGGTACTTTCACGGATACGTATGATCCAATTGGTCTACAATGGAATTAAACCTTAGGTTTTTGATTAATATTTGATTCCTGATGAACAACTTACCCTCGTGGAGGCTTCTTAAATTTATGAATGTTCTGTTCTACTAGTGCAACCAATGCCTCCATCTTACTTCCAAATACTGTTCCTCTATTCCCACGACCACCAGACGACTCCAAAGACGTCAACTGTCTCTTCTTACCCTCTGTAAATAGATAATGCATATGTCACAATAACAATTGCTTATCAATGACAAATAGTAGTTCTCACCTAATTCTCTTTCCTTTCGCCTAACATCATCCTGTACATTATCTCCGTCCTTTGTAGCGGAATCCTGGCCATGTTCGAATTGCTCTATGTCGTTTTTCATCGAGTTGATCTCAGCCAGAAGTCTTTGTTTATCAGCCAGTAGTTGATCCTTGCGTTCTCCATACTTTTTCAATGCCCTTGCCTTATCCTCTTCGGAGTTGGACTTCATGGCTTTCAAAGCAGTTTTGAGTTCAGCAAAGTCACGCTGGTTTTTACGCCTGGTATCTTTGTTTGTTTTAATTTTTGCTTCATCTTGTTGAGATGATCTTTTTGCAATGGCCAATTCTTTTTTCGTTTCATCCATCTTCTTGATCACTTCCCTCAACTGTGCCTGCATTTCACCACTCCGGTCTACGCTTAGTTCTTCTTCTGCCTTTCGTTTGGCTTCAGCAGTGTCCGAACATCCTTCCTCTAGTTTTTCCAAAGCCCTCTCTATCTGATTCATCTTCTTCTTAAGTTCTTGTTTGCGTTTCTCCTCATCTCTCACGCCAGCCCAGTAGTACTCTCCTCGAATATGCTTGGCTCGGCCTTGGAGTTCACCGAGCTTTTCTATTTGTCGTAGTCGACTCCTCAACTTTCTGACGTCTTTCTTAAGAGTCATCAGAAACGTTTTGTGCGCGTCCAGATTTGCTTTAGAAAGTGCTATGTCACTCTTGCTATCTTCCAACAGTTTGAACAAAGTTTCCAAAAGGGTCCCTTTGTAGAAGAGCATGTACCTGAAAAAAGTAGTCATTTAATTAAATCAACCGATCAAAAAAATAATGAATTTAGTGGACAATGTCCAGAAACGTTATAATTAACGTTAAACTTACTTGTCTTTTGGTTCTTTAGTTCTCAGAAAATTCTTTGCAACCTCTTGATTCAGAATGGCAACAGGATTGTCCAATTGAATGTTCAATGACATTAGAATAAAATCCAATTCATTCTTCCTCAGCTGTCGGGAGTGTCGGCCATCTTTAATCTTGTAAGTAGAACTTCCAGCCTTGGTAATTGTCCGTTCAATAACAATTTCAGACCCATACTTATCCATGGGAAGTGCACCTTTGTTCATAAGTGTCACTTCGGTTCTAGCAGAGTCTTTTCCGTTCTGAATAAGACCTGGAAATAAATTCAAAGAAAACGAAGTCTTGAAAAATACGGAACGAATCTTAGATAAGACAACACAATTACCTTTCATAGACTTGGTTCGGTTGGTCAGAGTAGCTTTAGCACCCAATCCAATCAAGAGAGCTGAGAGCAGTGCACTTTTTCCAGACCCATTCTCACCAGTGACGAAATTCAAATTAGGGTTCCACTCCTGATAAAAGCCATCGTGACACATAAAGTTGAACATTTTCAGACTTTTCACGACGCCGGATACAGAGCCTTCCACTTGCCTTCCCCTCCCTCCCTAAAATAATTTATATTTCAAGGTTTAGGTTGTCTTTGAGAACAAAAACGAGACGAAAAGAAATATTTACCTGACTTCCGGCTTCGCTTTCAAGCCTTTGGAACCTTGCTGTCTTCCTGGCTGGTTCGTCTACCTTACGTTTCCCCCCAGCGTTGGTTTTCTTACTCTTGGGTGGTGGGGGTACAATGAAGTCTTCATCAATCTCTGGTTCAGTGTCAGAATCGGTTTCTTCGGTATCCGTGGCGGTTGTGCTGTCACGAAGGATGGTGGTCTCGTTGAACTCTTGCGTATTATCCTCACTTAGAGAAGCGGAAGGTCTTTTTCTACTCCTTCCCTCGGAGGTTCTGGGACCAGAATTTTGCCTGCCATTACTTCTTAATGAGGTCCTTCGAGGCGAAGTAGGGTCAGAAGATCTCTTCGTCGCATGTCGCACTACCCTTCCCGCTGAAGAAAGTCCCGACTGATTTCTAGACCTTGTCCTCCTTGTCGTTGAATCATCTTCCTCCTCCTCCTCCTCTTCTGAAGACAAGCAGACCACGTCACTGCCATGCCCATGGACGGCCGCTGTAGTAGGAGTGGCTGCATTTGCATCCATCTCTTTCAGACTTGCATCAATCACATCCATATCCCAAGGCTCTGTATTCATCATTGACATGTTGTATGACGATGACTGAACCACTGACCCAGCCCTCCCCTCTTCAGGAGTTGGGAAGGCAGAGGATCCGGCTGAGGGGGTACTGGCAGGGGAGAGCACACCTTCTTCATCATCATCAAAGGCGGGTCTTCCTCCCGACGTACTCCTTCTCTTATTACTTGTCGGCCGGGTCGTGTGTTCCTCAGGGGATGCTTCCCTCTTCTTCCTCCTCACCATCGACGACATTCTCCGTCCCTCACCACAATTTGCGAACCTGTAAACAAAGAACAAGAGGGAAATTAACAAATATCCTTTCCCTCCCTCCCTTTCTTCTCATAAATGAAAATAGGCCAGGCCAATGACCTAACGTCACTGAACTAAACTGACAAACTTTGTCAAACGAAACCTTGTGAGTATGTGAGCCAACTTATCGATTCACTTACCTAAGACCAGAACAAAGGCAATTTGAGCGGGGACTTGACCTTCGATGACCCTCCAAAACTGAATGACGGTTTTCACTTTTTCCTCGACTTTTCTTCTTCCTCTCTCTCTCTCTCTGGACTAGAAGGAGTCAGGTAAAAGGTGAAGTAGTAGACTAATTAATAATTAATTGGTAACAAACAGCAGTTTTTAATTGATTGACAAAAAAGGAAAAGGCAGGCAGGCGAACAAAACAAGTTCATTCCTGTAACAGCAAACTCTCGCACTCTTTCCTCTTCCTCAATCAAAGCTCAACTGAGCTCAAGTTGAGGGAAACTTTTAGCCAAAGCCAGAAAGAAGCTGATGATGATGATGATTCCGCTCTGATTCTTGAGGAGGCAAGTTTTGTGAGGGAAAGTTCCCCGCCTAAGAAAGAATGCTAAAAATGCGATAAGTGCCCTCCCCTTGAACCTCGCGTAGGTAGACCACGTGGCTCTCTGGTTTGAAAGGTGTGATCGAGATCAGTCAGGTATCCTTTAAAAATATGACTTTGACTTTATTTTCTCATTCCTTCCCAAGAAGTGCCAATCAATCATGCAGATTCCAACTAATTAACAAATACATGATAACAGGGATTTAGGAGGGATTTAGGATTTTGTCTTATCTCATGATACGTTTGACAAAAATTTTACATACATGCATTCTAGGGTAAAAGAATGCTTACTACTACGGACGAAGAGGATGTGTACAATACGATAAGTACTTAGGGTTGACTCATATATGACATTGCTTTGGTTTTGAGGGATGCATGCGAGATCTACAATTAATTACGTTAGGTTAATTTTTAAAAGTTTCCTCTGTTGGGTTTTTAGTAGACGTTGTTGGAGGCAGCGTAGGTCATCAAGGAGAAAAGTGTTTCTAGAAATATAAAGACCATGAGTTGACTGTCAATAAGAATGGAAATATGGTACTTACGATTTGTTTCTAAAACGATCCTTGCATCTTTCAACCAATCCATCGCCACTTGTCTTGACAAGCCGGTAAGCGTATTCAGGATTATTGTGGCGTCTAATAAGTTACCCCTTTTCAAGTGGAATCCTGCCCTGTCCAAAATTTCATACGTGGTCTTTGGATTTTCTCGTTCTCCATCTATTAATTCAATGTCCATTAGAAACTCATCAACACACTGATGTGAAATTCTTACCACAACGGGCAATTAGTGACGCCTCTAGGGAACCCAACGCATATTTCCATAAACTCAGTTTTTCTCCATCTTTAAACATCATGGTCTTTCTCGCAGCAGGGTCCAACTTTGCAAAGAATCTCTGTTTCAATCCTTCAAAGCTGGTTACTTTTTCAGGTAGTGAATCAATCAAGCTTGATACGAAAAGGTCTTCCTTAAATTCTTCAGAAATTTCTCCTGCACAGCAAAAATGCATTAAACGAAACTGTCTTTTCTCATAAAATAGTGTTTAACGAATACCTTTGTTGATGGTGGCGTAATTGTCTGACGTACTTTCATTGTAATACTGCGCGTAATTAACTCTGCTGAACAAGGCGTTGCACGTTGACCATAATTTACGTAACTTTTGAGCTTTGCTGTTCATCCCTTGTCGTGCTGTAAACAAAATGAAAGTGAATTTGAGAATCTTATACACATGTGTATAATTATTTAATTGTCGAACCTTCAATTCCACTCTCAATTGCTGCTAACGCGGCCGAAGCTTGATTATACTTGGCCTGTAACGCAACCACACGCTCCGCCTCGGTTATTTTATCTTGCTGTTTCAATCTTCTCTCATATTCCATCTTCAGGGTGTTGATTTGGTTGTCAAAATTCTCTTGGTATGCGGACGCCTGGCGTTTTAGAGCTTCTATGATGTCTCGTTCAAATTGTTGACGTAAATCTGTCGCCATCTGCAAAAAATATAGAGCAAGGAGACATCATTTACAGAACAACGCAAACGACAATTTCAAGGTACGATTAAGTTATAAAGATAAACACCAACTAATAGGTACCTTTTCCTGCTGGATTCGTTGGTAGTTAGCACTAACAGATTTATCACTCTCAAGGGACGCCGTCGCCATAAACTGTTCACAACAATGGAAGCAAACACACCAGCGACATATTAGTAGTGTATCATTATTTAAACCCTAGGGTGAACTACGTGTATGACGCTTTTGAAGCATAGCCCGGCAGATAAGGAGAAATAGAAATTACCAAAAGATTAAAGTTAAACATGCAATATTAGACAAAAAAATCAAGCACACTACGAAGAAGAAAGGACAGAGGAGAAGGAGAAAGCCTTATTCATTCATTGTGCAAGAATAATTTATTGCGAAGTGGGAATTTAGCATTGTTAGTTTCGGCGACAGGACAGATTTGCAAAGGTAGCGATTGGGTTGTAGGGCTCGTGAGTGAATAGACGGGCTTCATTGCCAATTGCTCGTCATTGCATGACTAGGCTGTGCAGGAAATCGAAAAAACGAAATTGATGGAGGACAAGGTAATTGTGAAAATGGTTAGGTTGAAAGAGCCAATTTAGATCGTTAGTTAGGTCAGCCTTAGCAAATCAAGTCCCTTTGCAAGAAAGAAGCAATGTATGCAGCAAGTTAGCATAAAGTGCACTGAAGTCTCTTGGGCACCTTCCCAGTACACACCTGAACTTGAGCCAATTCTTTCTGGACTTGCACAACCTTCTTGTACGCGTGAGTAATGACCATTGTGCATTCGTTCCCCGTCATACTGCCCTTGCATTCTTCGGAAGGAATCATTGAGTCCACTTGGGTCTAAAAAACATCATCCATCAATAATTATTAGAACTTGTTTGCCTTCGCTCTTTTCAATTTCATACCTTCAGTTCACGGCGGAAATCTTCAACGGCCTTTCTGTATTGCTCAATTAGATGTGACTCGCTCTGCAAGCATTCCATTTTCGACTTGGCATTCAACAGCTCTCGCTCCCCGCACATCAAAGACTCTTCTGCAGTGATAAGAAGTGGATTACAAGAGGCATATTTACAAGCCTTTCCACTTTCAACGACTTCCCTAAGTCGGCACAACATCTCCCACGCACACTGGCCTTTGGACATAGCCTCCTTGACCTATACAGAATTAACAATCAAGTAAAGGGTTTATTACGTTACGGTTTAGTTTGAAGTTTTACTTTTTCGCATTTCTTCTGCGCATTCTCATAAATGTCACACCAAACCTCTTGAAAACGGGGAGACTCCAAATTGTCTTCCTCAATGGCACAGTACACTTTATCCATGAACGATCTCATCAAATCTGTGGCTTCACAATATGCCTATTGTTGTTAAAAATAAACGGTGGTAAAACATGTTAAAGCCAAACAATATTATGTATGTACCTTTAAGGCAGCCTCGGTGTAATCGACAGCCTTTGTCTTTACATCTTTCAAGGCCTTTTCCAAATCAGAGTTCGCCTTTATAATCAATTCCTCTTCACAGTCCAATTTTCTAAGACAATCGCTGTCCCCACCTACAAGCAGTCTCAATTGATTAAAGTATTCACACATGTAAAAATTAAAATCAATCAAATGACTTACATTTTCGTTCAACGCAATCTGCCTCTCCTGATTTTCCTTCTTTTCCAGCACAGCTTACACTAAAATAGAGAAAACCCGAATTAGTGACGAATTGGCAATACATTGTCAACTACGAGCACAACAAACAGCCACGCCCAATCAAGCACAAGTCAAAATGAGTACAAGTGCAAACAAAACAAAGCTTGGGAGTTACAGTTTAGCCAATTACTCTTCTGAGGGTAGAGCAAGACTCTGGCATACAGGGTATAGCAAAAAGGACAAGGTATACAGGAGGACAAAAAGCTGAAGCCCACTACATTTGTGTACTACGATAACTCAAGATTTTTTTACTCATTGGCGTCTTTCCCCTTATCACCCTCCCCTTTTTTGACAGCGGGCAGAGGAGGACTGGGGACAGGGGATGATGATGAACTACCCATCCCTTTAGTTTCAACAATTGGCAATTTCTTAGGAGTGGCTATTGTTGTAGGAATTGAAGTTGGTGTCATTCCCAATAAATTCTGAACCCACATAAATGCATCGTCTCCATATTTCTTTCCTTCGTCAGTGTACAGGTACGCCAAGGTAGCACCTCCAATCCCTATAAACGTTGCACCGAAGGCGAGAAGCCACTTGCTTCCTCCACTCCTGGGAAAAAACGTCAAATTAAACAAAAGTTGCAAGTCGTCGCCGTTTACACCCTTACCCAGGATTCTGGTGAGACGAAAATCCACGAGAGAATGATTTAAAAGGCTTCAACACGAAATTTTGAACCCCGACAAAAATTCAAAGAGATAAGTTAGTTTCAGCAGCACTTGAATTGTGACCTTCATTTTCCCCTACTTACCCAAGCACCTCCGTCTTTGACTTTGACCTTTGCTTCCTGTCGAAGGTGGACAGGCGAGCGGATGCCGAGGAGGAGACCACGCCCAAGCGGCATGCCACTGGAACCTACAAAAATAAATAAACTCATCATGACATCATCAGTTTTGAAAATAGTGACATTTCTCTCCAACCTGAGTCGCACTACGGATAGGTAAACGTCCAAGAAGGCTCGTGGGCAGCATTCTAAAATGACCGTCTGATGAATTTCGAATGGGGGCTGCCAAATAAGTTAAGACGTGACGAAGACGTCAACACGCGAATCAAATCTGAAATAAATATAAAATCTGTCGTCAATCTTTGACCCCCTCTTTTCCTCTTCCTCCTTCCCTCCGTCGTTCTGGCAATTGTTGGAAACGTACCTCCTTCTGGAAGATAAGGCTGACTTTGACCTTATCTACATTCCTTTGGGGGATGCAAATGGTTTAATTTTGGGGGGTTTGGCCGTCCTTCCTTCCTTCCGGCGCCTCTGACTGACTGACTGAGTGATGCAGAGATCAGGTGTGTTTCCCATTCGAGCTTGAATTCGCCGCCGGTTTGGATTCAAAATTGAAATTTGAGACTGTGCAAAAAAATGATAAGACCTTATCGAAATTAGGTTACGTTACATTTTTATTATTATAGCGCTTTAAATAAATAGTTAACAAGGAATTTGATTCCACATGATATAACAAGGTATTTATAAAGTGAATTTCCTCTTCACGATTCGTCCATGAGGTAATTGTCGTTCCCATTACTTCGTCGACCTTGACCTGAGGTCGAGTTGTTCATGAACCTGTCCATCATATAAGTCGATCCAAATTTGTCATAATAGCTAGTGCTTAGTTCCATGTCGATTGAGTCCTCATTGTCCTCGGAGTTGAGGACGGAGGAAGATGTTCGTCGTCTTCGCCTCTTTCCCTTTTCAATCTTCACAGCCTCGGACTTTTCTATTTTTACTTCTGGGAGGTAGGGCAGGTAGTGGCGGTAGGTGGGTTCCACCCACTTCCTCGACCTCGGGAGAAGGAAGGGTTCAAAGGGGAGGAAGTTTTCCAGAATGTTGACCTCCATGACGGAAGTACATCTCATCGTGGAGTCTCGAACGGATGTGGGAATGGTGGCTCTTTGATTCCTCTCCAGAACGGTTTGGCAGTAGGAAATTTGATGGATGTGGGCTGCTTTTACGAAGGCAAAAGCGATTTTGGGGGAGATGGCTTTGAGTGGGTTTAAATCGCAAGTCACGAGTCGACCCAAGTTCAAAGTATTGGTGAAAGCAGTACCTGCAAAAAGATTGAAGAGTTTGAACATCACGAAATTGAATTTTTCATTCAAATGTCCAACTTACATTTTTTACTCCCAATTAAATCCGAGTTGCGGAAGGCAAAGACGTAAAATATTGTTTGACAGACGGCATAGAATGGCCCATGCATGTCTAAATTCACACTTGACCAATGACACCCTTTCACCTTCTCATCCACATATTGATTGGCCCAATCCGACATTTTTGTAAGCCACCGCTTTAATACCCTACACAAAAAATTCAGTCATTTCAATTTTTAGAATTTCAAAAGCATACAAAATAAATAATGTCATGAAACTTACTTGACAGATATCACAGACGCCCTGGTCAACACACCGCTGATGTAGGACATACACTGCATCCTTATGACAGCCGAGGAATTGACGTCCGTCGTCCTCTTCCACAGGAACTCTAGGTACTTTTGCGCCAGGGTTGGGTACGTCGTTATCAAGTGGAAGTAGACAAACTGGATATAATTTATACTAAAGGTGGGAAGGAGCTCACTCTCGAACGTTACCATTAAAGCGTCATACAGTTCACTTAAATAACTTTCACTACGACTAAAAGACGAAGAAGAGTCGACATCATCTTCACTACTGTTACTGTTGTTTCTAATAATGATGATGTTGTCTATACACTCGAAAACTAGTGTTAGGCACAAGTCGATGATATTTATGAGGGGATTGACGTCAGACTGGATGACGAGGGAGTTAATAACTTCTTTTGTGTCTAATGTGACAGAGACAAGTTGGCCATTCTCACCCTTCACCTCCTCCTTCAGAATCGTTTCTTTCACAATTTCATTAAACAGTTCAGAGTGGTGGCGGGGGACGTTGACGTCGATTCGGCAGAGCCTACAAGGAAAGAAAAAGTAGGTTGTAGAATGGTTTGGGGACTGAAGTAGACTGGTCTTACTTGTGGATGCAGAGATGAAGAATAGAATAGGTCAACTGAGGCGCATAGGTAGTAGTTTTGAGAAGATTGCTGATATAACAGTAATGAACATAGGCACTTTTCCCCATAAATGGATAATTGGCCCCCATCGTCTTCACACAAGTCTCCCTTATCCTGCAAAATAACAATTACGTTCGTTACAACGCCACAAACCACCTCCAGACAAATTCTTACCTTGGAATGGGAAAAGTTTCCAACAATTTGGCTAAATTCTTATGCGCGACATCAAAAACCCTCAAGTCTTCTTTCCTAATGTGATCTGGGTTTTGAGCCTGAACCTCCCCCACACTATAGCTTCCATAAGGGAGGAATTTTCTTATCAAACTGTGCAGGACTGGACCACAAAATGAGGGTTTGACCACGAGCAGCTCGAATATAAATTCTTCAAAGGCTTTGACCACCTTCGGACTACGGGAACACCAGTCAGCGTCCTAACCAAAGACAATATATAAGATCAACAATGACCTCAAAATGACGAATGAACATACCAAAGTCTGCGAAACCACAGAAGACAACCTATCATCCAACCCTTCCACATTCTCCTTCAGACTTGCGATAAGCTTGAAAAGAACTGCGTCCTGCAGTTCAAAAAAGAAACAATGTTATCCATCAGAACAACCCAAATGACGATAAGAAACTTACATTAATACTCCCCCAGTCAGCCAGACAATTAAGAAGGCTCTTAAGTTGCCTCGTCCTCGCCAAATTGTTGACTTCCGTCGAGAACAAGTTGTCCTTCAATGAAGGCAGGAGACCCTCTAGAATCCCACCCTTATCTTCTGACGCCTTCGAAGAAGGGAGTGACGTCTGCTGCCTCCTCCTGGACGAAGAAGAAGGAGGACCAAAAGACGATGACGACGAGGAGGATGGCACGGACATCCTGCTGTTTTTATTGTTGACGACGACCGGAGTTGAGAAGGCCAAGGGAGGATCATCTCGCCCTGTCGGAGGGACCGACTTCCGTCCCAAACTGTTTTTCTTCCGCGTCAACATTTATTTTGACCTGCGCCCAAGGCGAAAAGGTGAATTTTTAAACGTTTTTCTATTGTCGTCTGGATGAAAACGTAGAAGAAAGCATGTGCACATTTACATTTTCAGCTGCTTCACAGGAGGGCCTTGGGGTCACTTGCGACAAATGTCCTTTGTCTTCTACAAAAAGCAAGTCGATTTACTCATTGAGGCAGATTGAGACTTATCAATTTTGACTTTATTACATTTTTTTGGTCAGCAGACTGCTTAGGACCTATTTTAAGGTACTTTTTGTTTGTACATACGTGTGTGTGAGAAGGCAAGGCCTAGATTGAGACTAAAAGGACAAAGGCAACAAAGCTCTTTGTGACGTGATGATAAGGTGTTTGAGATAAGTGCACTTTTTGTGATACAGTGAGCTTAGTGGTACCCTGTTGAGGTTGACATTATTATTGTGTGACGTATATCCTTCTTTGTTAAAACCTTATTGTGGATTTGTGGGGTGTTTTACAGATTGACTTTGACAATTCTGGTACGCCGTTTTCTCACAGCCGCAGATCCCACATCGTGGTACTTTGGTCACCACGACCCCTTCACTACCCTTCTTATTCTTCTTTCTGTCCCCTACCACACCCTCGTCATCCTCGTAATAGTCCTCATCTTCGTCATAGTCTGTTGAGCAGCAGCTGCTCCCATCGTCATCAGAGTCTGAATAGTCCTCGTCGTCATCCTCCTCATCGTCGTCGTCATCAGAGTACTCGTCCTCGTCGTCACCATCCTCCTCGGACTTCTTTTTGGTGACGACGCCTTTGAAATCCTTTGTAGGAGGACCCTTATTCGGGTCATCCTGTTGCTCTTGCAGACTTGGGACTCGTGAGGGGAATGTGAACTTTTTCGTCTTGGTGTTGAAGTCCACAACTCGTGGTCCATTGGAACCACCACCACCACCACCACCACTGTTTTTGAAGAGGCCACCGAAACTGAGGGCTCCAAGCTTTTTGCCATTTAGATTCGTACTCTTGAGATTGAGATTGGTGTCAGCATTGGCGTGGGCGTTATACTTTTTGCATGGCTCTTCTTCGGCAGGGGTCACATCTACGTTGACATTCTTCCGAAGGCCCCCTGCAACAATATCCAGCAAGTGGGGGTTCGAGGAGGAGAGAAAGTCGGCATTGTCATGAGTGTCAAGCTTGTCGTAGGAAATGTAGCGACGGCCGCTACGAACGGTGGTTCCTCCAAAGTTGGTGCTGGTGGGGCCATTGTTGTTGCTCCCAGTATTTTTATTCCCTTTAAAATTAAGACAGTTTTAGGATTTTGTCATGCAAGAAAATATAAGTGTAGTACCATTGTTCATTGAAAACTTGCTGGAAAAGTTTTTGAGAAAATGCCACATTGAATTTTGCGAATCCCCCATTTTGCCCAAGTATGTATGATAAAATAGTGCAGACTATTTTTTTGCAAAATGGTTGCCCTTCGGTGTAGTAATTATAGTAGAATTGTAGTGTGTATGTGGAGGGTTTTGTCCTCCTGCTTTCTCCCCTCAGCACTATCTATGCAATAGCTTTCTACAAAAATGTAGCTATCTGCTTTCTCCGTGGTTGGTATTAGGTTATTTACAAAAGTAGTGCCTGTGCTACTACGATGTAAAACGTGTCGTTCTTGTACACACAACTATTCGTCACATTCACATCGACTCAAGCTTTCTCTGCATAGCATAGGTACCCCAAAATAGAGGGGAAAGTAATGTAGCAGTAGTGTTGCATGCAAACGTACAAATGGACTTGAAGAAAGCATGCAATGCGAAGAATGGCCAAAAAGCCATACTTACTCACATTTACACCTGCATATGTAACTTTCTCTGTACTTGGCTCAAGTACTTTATTGATTGAAACCATTGATTAGAGAGAAAGGATACAGTTGCTAGTTTTGTTTTTTGCAGTAGTAGAAAGTACAACCGGTGAAACTTTTATGATACACATGCATGCCATTGTTTTTTGCTTTGTAATTATATGAAGCATTTGGGTATAGGTTTTAACCTTCAAAAAAATTAAGTAAGGAAGGGAAGGATGACTCCATCCTTTCTTATAATAATGCAACAACAAAGACTAAATGGGGTAGGATGAGAAACTAAATAAGAAATGCCGCATCAATGATTGCTGATTTGTTATGATTCTGAATTTAATCGTCTTCGTAGGTATACTTTATTGGGACACAAAGGTTTTCATGGTACAGTCTGAAATAGTTGGCGCATATGGAGCATTGCTTCAGTAGCAATGAGATAGCCATTGGGAGAGTCCCGGTCACTGGATCTGGATCCGAGGAGGATAAAGGTCCCACCGACAACTGCAAAAAGAAACAAAACCCGTCAGAGAACCACTTGAACACGATAAGTTGAAGGACCACAATAAATCACAAATTGACCACCCAAGTAATTAAGCTCCGACCGTAATTAAATTAAAACCTAAAAAATTAATTGATTGTTTTGACGTAATTTTAACCATTGCTGTTTGTCAATTTCCACATTGCTTTGTACCTTGACGCGAATTACTTGTGATATTTAGCGTACCTGTCCTCTGCCATTTATCTCGAACACTTGAATTCGATATGGGACTTCTCTGGGGGGCTCTGTCAGACTGAGTTGATGAATATCGAGCTTGACAAGAGGGAGCTCAATCGAATGGGTAGAAATGTCAAGGGACCCAAGGTCAACTTTGGAAAGGGAGACGTTGATGCAAGGGCGGAGTTCGGAAGAGAAGCCACCAACAGCGTCGTTAGTAGATCCTGTGAGTTTTCATTTCTCACTATGCCCCGTTGTTTGACAGACGCTTCCTTATATTTCTTTCAGCAAGTGTTCAAGGAATACTTGATTGTTTGCACTCAAGCCGATGAGAAACTTGCAACTGAATTTTCCAAGCAGTTGGTGCTCAACTGTCGTCAGATGGGAATCCCTGGAGGGTGCAATGGTCAAATCGTTAAGATCGGGAACCAAAAGGAGGTGGGTCCCTTGACATTTCTATCCATTAGGTTGAGCTCCATTGTCAAGCTCGATATTCTATTCGGTGAGCAGCTTCTTCACTTCCGGTTTTTCTAAATTTGAAACAAGTAAATCACGAGACTTGAAAACAAATTGAAGAGATCTTTTTCCATATACTTACCATTGATTTCATTAATGAATTTCCAGAGTCCACGTTTCGCATTGGACAGACTGGAATCTTGTCTCCCTCAAAACAACCGACATGACTTGGAAGTTGGATTGTCAAACTACAAAAAGTCGTTGTTCTTGTATCCTCACATCGAGAACTGAAAAAAGAAACAAAAACAGTCAGAGAACAACTGGGGCACGATAAACTGAAGGACCACAAATAAATCACAAAATGACTCAACTAATAAGTAATGAAATGAGGGCTATATATGTGGCGTTGAAATTGAATTAGGATTGTGGAACTACAAAAAGTCTTCTGTTAAAAAGGTAAAGTGTTGTACGACTTGAGAATACTTGTGGTTGATAATTTCAATGACTTCCTGTATGTATTATCAAACACACAAAAAAAACGGGAAATGAAAGTCCCCTTCTTTTTAGTTTCACTGGGTAAATTAAAATTGAGTGTTTCGACGTAATTTTAACTATTGCTGTTTGTCAATTTCCACATTACTTTGTTTGTACCTTGACGTGAATTACTTGATATTTAGCGTACCTGTCCTCTGCCATTCATCGCCAACACTTTCGTTTCATATTTTGAATCACTCACCGAAAGGAATATCGAGCTTGGCAAGAAGAAAGCTTCACCTAATGGGAATCCCTGGAGGGTGCAATGGTGAAATCGGTAAGAGCCGGAACCAAAGTGTGAAAGAAG
>JAQIWU010001429.1:0-16497 GCA_034696445.1 Isotomiella minor
TCGCCATTCCTAATCTAGAACGTCGGAGGAAGAGAGGGGAAAATCTCGCTTTGTACATTGCTAAAGGGAACGCGTATCTTTCCATTTCAATTGTGGCCTTTGCGACCATGGTCTATCTAGTAAAACCACGATCTCCACAGTATCTTTTCTACAGTTGTCCAGAAGGAGAAGGAAAGCTTGTATGGCTATTTTTTGTATTAGCAGAACTCTACATAAAGGGTGTGGTGACGCCGTGGGGAATTTTTATACACGCTTGGTTTACAGTTGTTGTGGCAATGGAGACTATGTCCCTAACGCTTTTAAGGTGATTGTTGTCATATCTTGCATATAGTCTAAAAACATCAGTTTTTATGACTACAGAAGGTGCAGTGACAATCTCAAGAAGAAAGTACGGCTTTTTCGATGTTTGTATGTGGTCAATCGAATGCACAATATGTGCTACATACCCTCACTCATCCCAATGAGACTATTCCTGTTTGGTATGTTTGGCATGGAATCCGCTGTCGTCCTCATACTTTATCGGGACAAATTACAGTTTGTGGAGTTGGTCCTTGTCTTTCAGTTTGGAGTAGGGATGTTTCTTACAGGAATATTGCTCCTGAACATTGCTGGTGGAGTTCATAAAAACAGTCAGACCTTAATTAGCTTGCTGAAAAGGGAAAGAAGCTCAAAGTACTGGAAGAAAGCGGTAAGTTCACTGGGTCCTTTTGGAGTAAGTTGCGGACCCACACGGGCATTTACCTACAGGAGCATGTGGGAGTTCTTCTCCCTTGTTCTTAGTGGTATGGTGTCGATTTTGATTTCCATAAAGAAGAGATAAACAAATTATGGTTTCTCAAGAAATAAATGTTAAGGCAAGGAAATAATTGAAAGTAGCAAAAGTATTCATTGTTCATAATCTTTGTATGCGGCAAAATACACAATTATCATAATAAATTATTGTTACTACTCAACTAATAACCTAAGAGAAATCTGTAGTCCAATAACGGTGAGTAAGGACTGGGCATCACGGTTGGGGCAAGTTGAAACACTCCACGCGTCCTAAGTTTCATTCATACCCACGTTATATTTCTGAATTTCCTGAGATAAAATAAAATGGCAAATTTCCACTTACGTATTAGATATTCCTCCTAAGAATTCCCTACTCTCACTTCTGCTGCAACTACAGAGACCAGACTTGTAAGAATTAAAGGACGGACAGTGACACATAGGATAGAGCCTCTTGTATCGGATAGATTTTGTAAAGTATCGAACTCCACGTCCAAGGTGACAAAATTTGACTGTATCATAAATCCTAAATTAAATTAAATCCCATATGGAAACTTGTCCAATGCTACGGCAACACGTACCGTTGTGTCTTCCAAAGTTCATGTTTTCACTGGGGCATCCTAATCCTTTCTCTAAAATATTGGGATAAATGTCAACATGACCCATTGCAGGGGCCAGTCCGAACTGTGACCCGTGGAAGAAAAATCGTTGTCCGTTGACATGAACGACCTTGAATAAGTACACAATGTTCAATCAAGGGTTCCAAAAAGGTAAAAATGTTGCAATTTCTCACTTCGACAAATCTCGCATCACTCTCAGAAAGTTTGATATCCGGCCTTCCTACAACTCCAGCAATTTTTGGAGTTGGCTCAAGACACGTAATCCTTCCCAACTGTCCTCCTAACATTCTTCCACTGAGTCCAGCCAAATGACAAGCATAGGATCGAGCAATTAGATGAAAGGAACTCATAGGACCTCGAGTCTCTGCAAGAAGGGAGGATACAAAATCCGCGACTTTCTTCCCACAGAAAGCAGGGACTGAGGTTCTAAGGAGGCTGGTGAGGGGGAGGGATGAGAAATCTGCAACAACGACGTTGGCATCTTCCTCTACGAGATACGCTTCCTTCAAAGCATTCACCCATTCGCCTGGAGCGTCTACATCCGTGAAGCCATGAAATATTAATTTCGTTTCGTGACTCGCAATAAAGTTGCTCTTGTTCACATGCTTTATTAAATACGGTTTCAGTTCCTGGCTCACAACTGTATTCTGTCTGCAAAATAAAATTCGCGTGTTTGTGAATTATTTCAATTTGTGAATCAGTTTTGGTCTAACGGGTCCTTTCGTTCTTTCTCTCACGGATATGTATGTAAGTCATGCGGATTATTATAACTGAATTACCTTGTAAACAAATAAAACTTTACGCCGTTTTCTATGTCAGTCGAAATCTGTACTTTATCCGCCAGATTGTTATCAACGACGCTATTTTGGGAAGAGGGCTGTTGATGATGAGAGAGACGCTGGGGGTGTGGAAGGGTAAATGTAGGTCGGACGTTGGGGTACTTGTTTTTATTTGAGACCCATGAATGAGGAGATTGAATCCTATTACCATTGTCGAGATGATCTTCATCCTCGTCATTTTGATTTTGAGTCAGGGCGTGTTGGTTAAGTATTGTGGGCACGAAATAGTCCTGATGCTTGTTCTGCTGGGAATTTTCTATGTTGTACACAGGTTGATGATGAATCGTTTCCGTGCCATTGCAAGGAACTATAACAATGTTTGGTTGACTATTGGGGGAAGATGAGATTTGATTGATAGATGCAGCTCCAGTCAATGCTAAAACAAACCATGTTTTATTAATTGTACGTCTTCTGGACTTAATTTTCCATACTTACTGTCAACTAGTAACCCTGCGAAAACAAAAGCAGCTAGAAAAGCCATAGTACGTTCCCTCAGAAACTCCAAGACCTAAAAGTACCACCAACTAACCAACGCCAGGTAGAAACCGAGAGAGTGGTTGATGCAGAGTAAAGACAACAACTTTTTTGTTGTGCCAGTTATTGCGAATTTATGCTCAGGTTTGTTTCCGCTCTTCATTTCCTTCATTCATCCGTTGTAAATTGAACTGGTCTTGTCTCCTCAAGTTCAAGTTTAGTTTACATTTTTTTGTCGAAGTCTTCTCTGGCTATCATACAACAATTGACATGGACACAATGCAGTGCTGTACTCTGATTTCGCAAAAAAAAGTCTGGGAGGGGATATGGCAAGCGTGGTGTGGTGGGCACACAAGTCCCACGCATTTCTATATTCAATTTGCCTTATAATATTATGAAATAAAGTCGTGGTAACAAATTAATATACTACTCTGCCATCCGATGAGATCGTTCACCTGACTTTAAAGAGGAATGGACCGACATTGCCATTCACTTCCTTTTCCTCCTTTCGTTTATGATTATTCCAGCTTCTTTGATAAAAATTGTTTTGAAATGCTAGTTTGAAAGACTTTTGTTACATTTTATTGGACGTATTGAAAGTGTTCAAGAACACGTCTTTCTACGATGGTTTCACTTCAATTCAATCACACGTTTATTAATTTCAACGGAACTTAACTTAGTGCCTGGGGAAGTTGAGACAACTGCAAACAGTCTATCGCACTGCATTCCATCATAAAAAAAAATAGATGAAAGGTGAAGGAAATTAGTAAAAATACACCTCTAGCCCTGTCTTATCATTATTTTCATGAACATTTACGTTGGGCATGGATGTGGTGGTTTCTACAGTTAGTAGTAGAAAGTCTTCTGTTGACGCTAACAAGGAGTTTGACGGGAATGCTTTCACTTTCGCCGTAACAATGTTGGTTGGTTGCATTGGTGACTCATCGGCTTCTGGACCTTCTTGAATAATTTTAACTTCCTTATGTACATCGAATAGTGGTTGGGTTTCAGTTCTGCCTTTCACATTTGGATCTGCACTCATTATAAGTTTTGCATGACGCCATTCCAGTTCAGAAAATGATTTCCCAGCTCGATTTATACCTAAAAATGTATGTTCGACAACAGTACTAAATATTTGTTAATTGTCATCTCAGACTTACCTAATGGGGTACCACAAACGTGAATTATATGCGTACTAAATCCAAGCCAGAAGAGAAAACGGAATACTTCCATTTTAGCCGCACCGACGGAGAAAGGTACTTCTACAATTTTGAAAATTCAAAACTGCAAATTCGCTTTTTTTGAACAAACGAAATTGTAAATCAGTAGTTAGCCACAAAATAGCTAATTAGGCAATCATTGGTTGCTCCTGTGTTATTGTCTCCAAAGTAAACTGAGTCAGTCTAACTAATTACAAGTGCTCATGGGGTGAATCATGAGCCATTAGCAGGAACACTTTCTCATTTAACAAAAACATTAAGTCTAATAGCCTAAATTATTGAGTCCACTTATTCAGAAAGTAGATAATTTTAAGCGACATATTAGGACACGTACAACCGTTCCGTTGGGAACGGGAAAGGCATTCTTAATGAACGCAGAATGACAAGGAAATGCCTTTTATCGTGAACTATAGGGATAAGGAATCATGATGGGGAAAGTGAGATGCAGGTAAATGTATGGAGGGGCACGCCACAAGTGTTCCAAAGGGAAAATACGGAACATTTCCCACTGCCTCTTATTGCTTTGTACCTTGGCAAACTAAAGTCAAGGATGACTTCAATAAAAGTCGATCGTCCTATTTACAGTTTAGTTTAGTAGCCAAGGAATCATTTAATACGTATCAAGAGCATCAATAAAAGATTTTCATAGGGTGCAAGGCTGCATAATAAATAATGTAAAATTGATTGTCCTTCAACGTTGTCAAAATTCTAAAAGCATGCCATTCAAGTTATTCACCAAGAAGTCCAAACGGTAAGACTTGAATTAGTCCTTAAACTTTATGCCATACTTCACATTTTGTTTTCTCTGTCAAAAGTAAAAAAGATGAGGCTGCAACAGTAGATGTGACGCCAGCGGAGAACCTTGGAAAGGTATTCAAGGAACTTGATTGTCCAATCTGCTTCAACACTTGCATACCTCCAATTCATTCGTGTAATTGAATTTTTAAAGCTCCAAAAACGTTTTATTACACACTTGAATTTGTATGTGTTCAGGTATAAATGGGCACCTTATCTGTGGAAATTGTTTGAAAAACTGCTCACAATGCCCCTCATGCAGACAACCGTTTACTGGAACACGCAATTTCTTTGCAGAGAACTTTGTCAACAATTGCTCGCAGAAATGCCGGTGGGTTTGCAAAATTTGTTCAAGGGAAATGTGCTAAGGGTCTATTATTACAGGTACGAGGAAGATGGCTGCCCTTTTCTACAATTGAGGGGGGCAGACATGATGCCACACGAAGTAAAGTGCATGTTTCGGTAAGTTTGCTTCCGAATCCGTTGGTTCTGAAATATGCATTCGTTAACATATTCCAGGCCGGTTGTTTGCGTGGTCCCTGAATGTAGGGAGGAAGTGCCTTACAGGCAATTTTTGACGCATTTAACATTGGTCCACAAGATAATTGGGAAATGCGTCCTTCCGGCAACGATTCAGTTCACGATAGACCAACCTCTTATAAACAGTGAGTCGCTGTATAATCATTATATTTGTGGTACTAAACGAGACTACGATATTTGACAGACAAGAAGTGGCTGCCTTATGCCATTGAAGCGTACGGAAACACATTCTATATCATGATGGAAGTGACTAGACCACATTTTTGGGTATGGGTGTGGCTTCAGAATACAAAATTGGAGGATGCCTATGAATCCTTTACAGCTCAAATTAAAATAGAGAACGTCCAAAAGGTAATTATTCCTTCAGGTACTTGATTATGATTTATATTTTGTACTTATTCTAGAGACTCAAGATACTTTGGGAAGGTCCTGTCCATTCTCTGCGCATCAATCCTCCAACCATCAAGAGTGAGGGATTATGCTTCGTCATCCACGAGCTCCAGCTTCAGCATTTTAATTCTGAAGCTTTCACACTACAAGTGGACATCTTGAGACCAGGAAGGGAAGAAGCGAAAGAAGGTTCCACCATATCCTGTTTCCAACGTAAACCCCTTGCACCAGGGAATGCATTAAATTTTAGGACGGTAAAGAGCTCTTCTCAGTCACTGTACAACAGGGCAATCTTTTGTGAAGGGCGTCCACAATCAGAAACCATAACGGAAACGGATTACAACAACAACAATACTCATCACCCTAGTTCTCTTGGACAAACCGAGAGCTTGGCCTCCAAAGGATCTATTGAGGAATAACATAAACGCTTTATGGTGGTAGCTTCCAGATTTAATTTGACATAAAGTAAAATATTGCACACTGCTTGCAGCTAAAGCTACAAAAATATCTAATGCTACATACATTAAATTACTTGTAAATAAATACTTTACACAATGCTCAATCTAGGAAGCACTTCAGTTTTTCTGTAATTCATGGAAATAGCTTTACTACCTACCAATCCTTATTGCTCTTACGTATCTCATACTTACATTTGTTCATGAAAAACTTACAGCGGATGAAGGGACTCAGTCGTTTGCCTCATATACAAACCATGGTGGGGCGAGAAAACAAAATGGCAGTTGAGATCTATTTCTGCCACAACATTTTCACACATGAATCTTGGCAATTCATGATGATGGGTAAGAACATCGAATACAGTTTAGAAGGTAATATACAAGTCGTATTAAAAGTCTACACGTTATCTCGGTCTTAAGAAAAGTTCACTCGTACACGCTTAAGAAACAGTTAATCGTTTATCGCTCTATCCTAATAATTTTTGGTATCGTTGATGTCGCACAATTCTAGTAGGTAATTCACAATCTGCGATGTCGACAGCGCATTGAATCAGTACGAAAAAATTAACGTCGCCACGTCCTATGTACTCTTTTACATTCATGTTAAGATCGTTATCGAACGTCGTCTTCTTTCCATCATCATCACAGTCGTTTCAACGCTTTCTTCTTCTCTTTACAAAGCTTTGCCTTTTTGACGTTGACGTTACTGTTGGCGTTCGTTGGGGAGGAGGGACGATGTTGAGGTTTCGCGTGGATTTCCGTCATCAGAGAAGCCCTCTGAGAAAATTCTTGATAATTATCTAACAACAGTTTTCCAGCCTCTTCGTTCAGTGCGGACTCTGGATTCGGCTCAATCATTAAGCATTTTATAACCTGTAAGAAGCAAACTCATTAGCCTTGAGTAGCTTACACGACGAGAAAATTACACCTACCAGAATTATGTGTTTTAAACCCAAATTAGGATTCCAATCTTTCTTAAGTGCATTGACACAAATTTCCCCCGAACTGGACACATTCGGATGGAAGATTTTAGTGAGGAAGTACCCTTTTGGTGGGGCTGCAGGGAAGTCTTTCCCCAATACCAATTTCAACTTGAACTCTCCTCCCGCAAACGGTGTCCCTTCTGCCAAACCAAAATAAACACAAATAGTTAGCACTGTTGTTGATAAATCCCAGTCATATAGCCGTAGCTTTTGCTCTACCTGGACCAATTATGGTAGCTTGAACATCAGTGATATCATCATGATTCATAAAAACTTTGATTCCTTCCGGAGGCTCTCGATACAGTGCAATGACTTCTTTCGACACCCCTCGCAGAACGTGTGGGGGAAGGTTTTCCACGTTTGAACCACCCTGGAATCACAAAATCAAAGGTTCAATGAATGACACGTCGAAAAGTAATTAAGTTTTAGTGCTTTGCTATTTACCGAGGACGCCATATTTGAGCCTCTTTAAATTCTTCTTATCCTTCAATGGACAAACCTTTGTGTGCGCTGCAAATTGAAGAAAAAGAAATACCAACATGAAACAAACAAAAGAAACAATTACAATGGAACGAAAATAAAAGTATGACCTTTACCAATTTATTTAGGACGACAATTGACAATCAAAATGGAGCAGCAGCAATCAGCAAAAGTAAACTTTGGAGGAGTCCAACTTTAAGAAAGTTCCAAATGTTGTTTTGGATGACAAAAAATGACGACTTTTAAAATAATTTTGAAAATGTTTTGGTTAATTGAATTTGTGGAACTACAAAGTGAGAGAAGTGAGAAGTCCAACAACGTCGAGTCTGTGAATTGAATTTGAGCCCGTTGTTGAGCCGAACTGAGAGAAGAAAAAGAATCCTTGGGAAACATGTGTATCACTCCGCTTCTTCTTCGTATCGTACCGTGCACAGTCACAGTCACAGTCCCAGAAGCACACTGCTATTAGCCTTGGTGCAAAAAGAGCAAACTCGCTTTTCATTTCATCCACCAAACAGACAGGCATATGACATGAGTGAAGGAGACAAAGGCCGCATTGCATATGCCCAATCTAAAAATGATAGATGTTCCTTCAATCAATGCATCAGCCTGATCAATTGACGACTTTTTGCAAACTTTTTATAAGAATCATTTATTCAATAAAACCATTTGACTTATGCATACACAAATTAACAAAGTAGGTTGCAGAAAAAGTCTGCACCAAAAGAAGAACAGTCTTTTTTATACAATATTCCATCTTAGCTTAGCATGACACGAATCTTGTTAGGTCTGCTTGTTGGATGGATTGGGTTTGAAGGGTCTTTTGACAGAGGAACCAGCTCCGCCTCCTGAGGAAGTGGATGAGGACCCAGGGGCACCCCCTGAAGAGGGACCACCGGAGGAGACGGGTGGGGCGAAGGACTCTTCACTCATGTTGAGGGCCTCTGAAAATACCAGGCAAAAGTCCCCTACTTTATGTATCTCCCCGCCTTTCCCAATGTAAAGGGTGAGGCTACTTTTAAACAGGGATGCGTAGGCCTACAAAAAGAAAAAGAGACAATAAGTGACCATTCTCAAGTCTTCAAATTAATATAGGAGCCTACCTTATTAACTCTCACAATATCCCCAGTTTGAAGGAGCGTCCCTGGCTCATCCCAAATCGATAGATTGATACATCCACTCTTATCCGCGACCCTTATCGTCCTAATCTCATGCCCATCCTTCGTCACAGAGGGTTTCCCAATCTCCAGCGCGATGAGCACCATGTTCAGGTTTTTAGACCCTGGGCGCAAGTCTTTCACAAGGACGGGTCCATCCATTTTCATCTTCTTCAACTAAAGAGGGACGATAACGACGATGATAAGGTTTTGTTTGTGACCAGCTGAGGCAGTGTTGACATTTTCAAGAAGTTTGGGTTGGATCATTTGTCGGGGTGGAAGGAGAAAAGAGGAAGAGAGGCGATGAGAGGGGGTGACAGTTTGTTTGGTGGAAAAGGCATTGGAGGGAAAGGAGTGGTGGTGGTGGTTCGGCCGCCACACAACTGCTTCTCTATCGATCGTTGACGGGAAGAGCATTGGAGGATAGGATGGAAGGAATGTAGAAGTGGTGGTAGTCCTACCTGAGTCAGTTGGTGTTGGTGGTGGTGGACGGTGGTATTATTATTGAGAGCGCAAGAAAAACTGTTGTTATTTTTATTCTGTTGAAAAAATAAGTTTTGAAATTTTAATTGTCAAAAGTGACCATGTTTTACGCTCACTTTGTCCTGGCCAAGAAGGGCCCTTTGGCTCGGATCTGGCTTGCTGCACATTGGGATAAGAAACTCACCAAGGCACACGTCTTTGAAACCTCCATTGAAAAGTCAGTCGAAGGGATTCTTCATCCGAAGGTAAGAAGGAAAGGGCGCCAGTCCTCCAAAAATGTCTTATTCTTGACTGTCTTGAAGATAAGGTGGTGATAAGGGACGATTTATGAAGGACTATGGCCTTAGGGCGTAGGATAAGGCTGCTTCTTTTTAGGGCGCGGCAATTAGTCTTCCAGATTGTAATTTACGTATTTTATTTTTGTAGGTGAAAATGGCACTCAGGACAAGTGGTCATCTTCTCCTCGGAGTGGTCAGGATTTACTCCAGAAAGGCCAAGTACCTCTTGGCAGACTGTAATGAGGCGTTTGTCAAGATTAAAATGGCATTCAGACCTGGGATGGTTGACCTACCAGAGGAGAATCGTGAAGCGGCTGTTAATGCTATTACTTTGCCAGAGGTGTTCCACGATTTTGACTCTGCCATCCCAGAAATTAAGTAAGTATCTATATCTATTTGGGCTTTATACGACGTGAATTTATTCTATTTTGTATTCCTTTTCAGTGATGTTGACATTCAAGCCCAATTGACCATGAATCAGTCAAGAGCAGAAGAAATTACTATGAGAGAAGATTATGGGAGCCTTAGTCTTCCTGCTCATGACGAGGGGTTTGGTGATCTTGACTTCAATGAAGATGCACCAGAGTTGTTGAGAGATCATCCACCGAGTAGCAGCTTTGAAGACCGCTTTACTGATAGGTCTCATGAACTTCAAAGATCAAATGATAAAGTGTTGCAAGATGATGGCTTTGGTGGCCCATTAGGTCAGGATATGATGGGTAAAAATCTACAGTTTGCAGTGAATATAAGTTTGTACCACATTAATGAATGTACATATCTTTAAATCGTAGCCGGAGGTCTGTTCGAAGGAGGATATTTTGATGAACCCCCCATGACGGATACAAGTCATCCACCAGATCATGGACCAGACTTGGGACACCATGACCATGATGATGATTTTGGTGGTCCTCCGTCGATTGCCAGCTCTGGTGCCCCTCCAACTCCGTTGAGTCCTGAGGAACCTGGTGCAGCTGAAGATCTTCTGAGTCAGATTGGCCGACCTGAGAAAAATAAAGAACGCAAAGAAAGTCTTGATCAAACAACACTGCTACAGAACGAAGAAGAGTCCTTTGCACTAGCACCAATTGAAGCTCCAGTAGCCAGAGGTAAGTCAGCATATTCATTCATTGCCCTTGCTCTATTGTTATAAACTAATACTGGAAATAGAAAGTTTAATTTGTCGACTGTTGTGTTACAGGAGGGTTGAGAGCTGGTGCAAAACGAAAGCGGAAGCTGATTGTGGATGAAGTGAAGAACATTTCTGGAGAGGAAATGAAAGCCCAGCTTTCAGATACATCGGATATTGTAACCACTCTTGATCTTGCCCCACCCACCAAACGGTTGATGCACTGGAAGGAAACTGGAGGTGTCGAGAAATTGTTTGCTCTTCCAGGCCGTCATATTCCTTCCAGGGTTGTTGCAAGAAATTATCAGACCCACTTGACGTCTCGTCCTGCTGAAAATGAGGAGTTCATTATGATGAACAATGAAAATTTGGAACCCTCAAGTGGTTTAGAAGGCCCACCTATGCTTGGCCCCCCACAAACACCAGCACCCGCCTCTCCGAAGACGAAAGGGCGTGGTCGCCCTGGCAGAAAGCGTAAGGCAGTTGAACCTTTGGAAGAACTTAGGCAAAATGAAGGAGGGGAGCCACCTAATCTTTCAATGGAGGGAGAACTTCCTCCTTCTCTTTCTTTGCACGGAGTTGGGGAACCACCACATTTGAACCTAATGAGTGGCATGGACGAATGTGGTCCAATGAGCATCAGCAACTTAACTTCAATGGATGGAAGCCATGTTGCTCCTCCTTCAACTGCATTGTTCTCTCCTGGAGGTGACAAGGAACATGCCGGCCCCCCAGCAACTCCAATGATTCACCACGGGACACTGGACAATATCAACATGTCTATGATGGAGAATATGGGATATGATGGACCCACTGATATGGTTCACGGGCATCATGACCAAGGTAAGTTAATGCTAGTGTTAAATATGGGATGGGTATAGAAAGAGCTTAGTTAAAGAAAAATGTCATTGATTGCAGATCAAATGGGGTCGATGTTGCCGCAGACACCTTGGGGTGGACATGAAGATTACGATTTTCCGGCCTCTGTTGGAGCTGTAAGTGATAGTATTTCAATTTCGTATTTATCCACGTTAACCCTTTCCTAATTACTTTTCATACATTTAGACTGAGGAACAAGCAACTGATGAAACTTACGAGCAGTATGAAGAACGAGTATTAAACAAGCGTGCTGCTCAGATGTATCATATTATTAAGTCTAAGTTGGAAGTAGATAGTACAATTCCTTTCGCTAGCATGTGCACCAACAGAAACACTCGAAAACAGGTTGCACAAAAGTTTTACACGATGCTGGTTTTGAAAAAGGCACAGGCAGTAGAACTCATTCAGAACGCTTCGTATGACACGATGCTGGTTACCAAAGGTCCTAAATTCCTGACAGCTTCTTTGTAATTTTATTATTGACACTACTTTTGTTTTTGTATGAATCTTATCTGAATGTGACACATTTCTGGCTACTGAGGTTCGTTGGTCAGAATAAGAAAGATAGGTGACTGTGTGAGATTGAATGAATTATGATTATTTAAAACTAATGGAAGATGTCAAGAAGATGGAAGGTTTCTTTTTCGACTACTTATTAAAAATTAATCTAGCCAGCTTGTCAGGCTTACTGTTAGGTAATCGCGTTTGATCTTATTTTTATAAGTTGACCTTTAATTAATTATGGTGGTAACTGAGAATAAGCTTTTAATTCTTAAATGTTTCGTTTGTATATTTATACCACGGAAGTGGATTTGTACAGATAGATCAAATCACTTGTTATTGAAAGAAAGTTGTTGACGTTATCGAAGGGCTAAGCATTTTCAGAACCTCAAATGTTGTTAAATAATTTTAGAGAGAAAATGAATGTCTAAGTGTAAGACTAAAAAACTAACTACCATTGTTATTATTATAGACTAGAGTATGTCATTTTTTAAGAAAAAGATATTGAGTTCTTGCGATAAGGCAAAGTAACACAGTCAGAATGGTGGATGATTCTTAATTTTTTGCAATATTGTACCAAAATGTCAAATAAATCAAAGTTTTGACTTTCAAAATATATTGATTTGCGGTGTGGTTGTTTCAATTTTTAGAATAACTACGGTTTATTTCTCTACAATGTCCTCTCGAATTAAAAATCACTGACTGATCTTTCACTATACATATTTTGTCGTATAAACAACTTTATAAAAACAGTTTTAAGTCTAGGATTCCTATTGTGAATGAATGGCAAACGTTGTATCCACATACACATTCTTCAAACTTCAGAGCAACTTTCGTTTCTGAACCTAACATTAAAATGAGATCACTTTTGCGTATGTACGTAAAGAATGTTAAATTAAATTCAGATAACGGTTTCGGAATTCATGGGATGCCTCTGACTCTGGCTGCTGCGGGGGTGTGGGTTCATGTCATTGAACATTTGAGGCATTTGAGGTCGGCGATTTTGATATGGAGGTGAAGGGAAGTGATTGCTTACAGGCGACTGAGGCTGAGAAACTCCCCACATAGGAAATGACTCCTGTTCATTAAGGAAAGTATTAAGAACATAATGAACATTTGGGTTTATTAGTCAATGACTTACTTGTGACACTGGAGAATGAGCAAGTGGATAAGCGAAGACAGAGTTTTGGACTCCGCCGTTGTCCAGCCTTGGAAAACCTTTCGACGTTGTTGGCACAGGAGGAGGCATGGGATTGTAATTATTTTGAGGTTTGAAACTTAGGTTAATCCCATTGGGCATAATTGCCTGGCTTGGTGGGTTGGGTGGACTGAGATTAGGATGATAACTGATATGATCCTCGTAGAGAGCAGTGCTGGCATTAGTGTTGGAGTTTTGGGAGTAGTTGTACTCTGTAGACATGTCGAAGCCTCCATTAGTAAAAATGTTCTGGTTGAGATTTATCACATTGGGAAGTAGGTCGGAAGGATTCTTGGCGTTGGCAGGAAGCCTGGCTGGGTGGTAATTTGAGTACGACGATCTAGCCGATGGGGGTCTTGGGGGAGCGTGAGAATACTTGGGACTTGGAGCTCCTTGGTACACTGGATTCGCATGACCCTATCGAAACATATAATTATTAATTATGAATCCATTTCATCAATCAATTATTGAGTATAGACTTTACCTGATCTCTCAATAAGAAGCGACGAGGTTCATCATGAGAAGTTTCCGAGTCTACTTGTTGAATGAGACGATTGATGGGAGAAATGAAGTGACTTTTTCTTTTAGAATTACGATGATGTGAGCGTCTACTCGCGTTACTTCTTAAGGAACTTCGTGCACTCCCCCCTGAACTACCCTTGGATGTTGATGGCCTTTCTGGATTGTCATGAGTGGAAGGGACAGACGCACCTGCTGTCGCAGTGGGTGGGCCAAACTTTGAAGATTGTATGCTTCTGGCGGATCGGCGTTTGACCCTTCTCGGAGTCATGGGTCTCAACCGGTCCTCTGTGTTGCATCCTACTTGATCACTAGAGTCACCCCCATTATGATTTGCTGCATTAGCCCCAGGAGGGAGACCCATTGGGGCACGATTGTACAGTCTGGAACTGGAACCACGATTGTGTGATGAGACATTTTGTCTACTCAGGGAAAGAAAGGCAGGGACGGATCCTTGTGAAGAAGTTTGAGACGTGCTCCCTTTCCCATCCTTGTCCCCACTTTCATAAAGCTTTGGGAAGCGTATTATTGGTGTAGCACACATGACCCCAATCAAAGCTAAAAGTATCTGTAATCCAGCTTGGATGAACTCCATGAGATGAGGAGGATGGACGATGCAGTTTGTAACTGATGGGGTAAAACTGGACGAATTGTTTGCCCAGTCGACATGAATGTAGCATCCTGGGGCTCTTGTCTCCCACCATGACAGTCCTCCAGTTCCTAAGCTCAGGATGGGAGATTTGTACCCTTCCAACTCTGGCAAAGGGATGTACAGGCAAATGATGAAAACGTTCCATCCAATCCATAGAAAACACCATAAAGCGTACTGCAAAAGTCAAACAATATTATCAAACGTGAGACAAGTTGTTTACCCATGATTTTATTAGCACACTCACACTGACTAAATACAGCTTCCGTCTCGTATAGCCTCCAAAAAATCCAAAAATGCTGAACACAATGTTGAGAAAGTTGGTGAGTATCATCGACCACAGGGGTCCAAGGAAGTCAAAGACTTGTCGTATCCCAGTAAAAATCTGCAAAAATGTATAAAATAACAAAATAAGGCTTTCTTTTCTCTTGGATTCAACAAGTGAGAAACTTACGATTTGCAAAGTCACCACCGAGAGAAAGAGAATGTACACCCTTCTCGCAGTGCGAATCCCCATCTCCTAAAAGTCTTTCACTTTTACAGGAGAAAGTTGCATTTTTGAGACACACGCAGGCTTTGGCTTAAAACCAAACTCGACCTCGCACTCTTTTCGCCTCAAACTGTCACATAATAATAACTTTCACATTCCAGTCTCTCAACCCTTTGTCCAGATTAGAAACATATTTCTGAGGTGCTACATGGTCCTGTCACATTCTTGGTTTTTTTCAGCGTAAATACCAACTCATCTCAAAGAGAAAAAATCTCAAAAGAATGTGAAACTTTTTAATGCGATTATAATAATTTTCCACATGAGAAACTATGTCCTACATAATTTTGAGTGCAAATCTTGAAAGTTGAAATACTGTCTCAAACTCGACTTTAGTTTGTGTCGTAGTCTACTAAATAATCCCCTTAATAAATAGATCAGATTAACCCGGACGGACACTGTCTACAACTAACTAACTCTGCCAATTATTCACAATTGCGAGTACAAAATATTAGTCAATTAAAACTTCAGTAATAAGAGTTATAGAAGGGGTATCAAAGATTGAACGGTATACATTGCTCAGCACGCAATTTCCTTCCCTTCCTGCTTCCAAATCCAACAGAATTTCAATATTTTGTATTTATTTGTTGAAGAAACTTAACTTATAAAACCTATATTCATGTATATCAAAACCGAAGGTGGATGTGATGTGAGTGAACAAACGGTTCAAATATCTATTGTTATAAAAACGCCAGGCACCAACAACACTAACAATGCGACATGTTACAATAACATTGCCTTTCGATTAAAATGTTGTGGATGGATTCCGTAATATGTATAAAGCCTGCATGAATTAAAAGCTGCATCTCTTCTTGGATCCCACGTTATATTTCGGATTGCTTTTGCACCCACAATAGTATGAAGTGCCGTTCACTGCTTTCTTTTCTACCTGTCTTCGCTTGATTGTGAATACCTTTGTTAGTAATCAGTTGCACCAATCATTTCAGGCGTTTTAACCATTGAGTGATATCTCCAACCACACATGGCTCACCTTCCCCTTCCTTCAAGCTTCTTTTTTTCTCTGAGGGGTGGTTGGTTGCCTCGAGCAGGTGCTTCATCTCATCGTGGGGATGTTTTGATGACTGTTACCTGCTAATATTTGTGGCCAGCAACATGATTTTTTACTATACCATGAAGCTGTTGAAGGAAACTCGCCACTTTCTTCTTTTCTTGGGCTTTTAGGTTCCAGAGATCTGGAACAGTTACAATTACAATCCTGTAGACAAACAAAGGCAATCAAAATCAGGTTGCCCCATTGCCTGTCCATGGATTTCTCAAGTGCGTTCAGGCATGAAATTCGGCAGCATGAAATTTAGTTGATTACGCTTGTCCATCTTAATTTTCCCACGGTCAATTTTTAACGCACAAACGTAAAAAAATCAAGAATGCATCGGCCCGAAAGGATGGACCCACATCCACGGCAAAATTGAATTATTATCCAGGTAATTTATCCTTTTGGAACAGACGATGTGGAGAAAGTCTCACCTTGCCTCCTGTTGCTTTTACATTTTTGCATTTCACTTGGTCTTCACTTCAGTCCCACTCACGCATTTAATTCATGAAACAAAAGTACTTTGCTTCCCCATATCCCATCAT
>JAQIWU010001430.1:0-16492 GCA_034696445.1 Isotomiella minor
CACACTAATATCTCCCCCTTTGGTCGAAGTGAGACACTTAAGTATTATCTGTGCTTTTATTTTTGCCTGAAATTCTCACACAAGGCTCAACATTAAATAATTCAATGCACATTTTATGAGGTTAAGTACGCATGAGAAAATGTTGCACAATATTTAAGAACAAAAAGCATGCAAGTGCTCAACTTGATTGATTACTCACAACAACAACTTAATTGCAATTGCAGTAGTTACTGGGGCAATGTACACGCTTGATAATGAAAACGTTACCTTTTTTCGTGACATTATTTTTAACCTGTGACTTTGTGTGCTTACAAAATTTTGAAATTGAGCCTGGTTCAGGGTTTGAAAGCTATCTCTTCAAAGTATTGTCCTTGGCTGGGACAGGGAAAGAGGATGAAGGGATTGAGAATTACATGACAGTGGTAAGATCATCATTGTTCTTTGAATTTTATTCAATAATGACAAGTGAGGTGTTTTGTTCCAACAGCCTGATTTAATCAAACGAAACGGCTACCCAGTTGAGATACATTTTGTGGTTACTGATGATGGGTACATTTTGGAAGTCCATAGGATCCCAGGGAGTGCGGACTGCGACAATGCTGTCCTTGGATCCAGAGACCCTATCCTTCTTCAGCACGGTGTGTTCATGGACTCATCCAATTGGATTTTGACCGGCCCTGATAAAGCATTCGGTTACTACTTGGCTGATAACTGCCATGACGTTTGGATGGGTAAGTCCATGCAGAGAAATAAGACTTTTGCATTAACTGGTTTTTCACCCTTCAGGCAACAATCGGGGAAACAGATACTCCCGAAACCATACGTCCTTGTCACCTACAGCAAACCCAGCTTCGTTTTGGAATTTCAGCTATCATGAGATGGGAGTCTGCGACTTACCAGCGACCGTTGATTACATTCTGTCAAAGACAAACAAAAAGTCCCTATTCTTCGCCGGAGTCTCCTTGAGCACGACGACGTTCTTTGTATTTCTCAGTGAGAGACCAGAGTACAATGAAAAAATCCGGCTAGCGTTGGCATATGGACCTGTGGCCTACTTTGAAAATGCTCTTGGTCCGTTTCCACTTTTGTCTATGTTGACTCCATTCAGTGGAGCTTTGACCGTAAGTTTGGCTCATGAATCCGGGTGGTGTCATTATTGGACCAATTGTTGTAGATGTTCTCGCAAGTGACTGGTATCTATGAGCTCCTACCTTGGCCACTGAACTTAAGTAGCAAAGTCGCAGCCCTTACGGTGTGTGGAAGGTACAGCTTAACGAGAGAGTTGTGTGGACTGCTCTGTCTTTTGGTCACAAATTTCAATCCCGAAAATGTTTATCAGGTAAGAAATTTGCTAACAAAAGACTGGTTAATATCAGGCTTTGACTTGTCTGATAGGGGCTGAGTGCCGACATCCTTCGCCACGTCCCAGCAGGAGGCTCTGTAATGACAGTTGTTCACTTGGCACAAAACATTTGGTCAAGAAGGTTTGCTAAATATGATTACGGGGGAAGGAGAAACATCGAAAGATATGGGACTTCAAAATCTCCAGAATACAAGTGGGCCAATATCCACGTCCCTGTGGCTTTGTTCTGGGGTTCGGGTGACTGGATGTCAACGGGGAAGGTGGGTGCTGCACCATGACTTTCTATAGGTTTGAAACTTTCTTTTTAAAGGATGTAGCAAAGATTGAGAGCCGTCTCCAAAATGTAACGTCCTTCAATATTGAAGATCCTAAGTTTGGCCACAACGACTACGTTTGGGGAAAAGGGGCTCGGGAACTCCTTTACAGACCTTCCTTAACTTTGATGAAACTCTACTGAATTAAGAATTAAGTGCCATAAGAAACCGAAAAAAAAACAATTTTTATGTCATTAACAATTTATTTATTAATCAATCGACAATAATAAACTCAACATTTTCACTTTAGTTCATAATTCTAATAATACAAGAAGGCAACGGTGGTAAAAGCACTGCAAAAAAAGCCGAAGGGGTAAATAAGTAAGCAATTATATAATATAAGTTTTGGTTGCCGACGCAACAACGATTAAAACGACAAGATAAATGGCAGATGTATAAAACTATTCAAGCTGTCTATTCGTCATATGACAGCACTTGGGCACAATTCAATAAAATTAATTAAGTGTAAGTAAAACAAGTCTATGTCTTGGGGTTTTTTTGTTAAACATAAAATTTGGAACTTCGGTCCTTATTCCTTTCAAGGCCACTACTGTAGGGCCTTCTTAATTTGCTGACTTCAATCAACATGGCATCAGTATCAATTTTCCCATTCCCTCCAGCCCCAGAGGAGGCGTGCTTCTTATTCTTCTTGGACTTAGGCAGCGTGTTTGAGGAACTACTACTCTGTGAATGGTAGTTTGACTGACTTTGGAGACTTTCTTCGGCTGAGAGGAGGGTGGTTAACTTGGCCATCTCACACATCCTTACGTCAGGGGATGAAGTTTCTACAGACTTTTCTAAGGCAGCGATCCACTTCCGCTTTTCCGAAGGTGTGGGGGCAGTGAATAAAACCCAAGTTTTTAAGTCATGGCTAAAAATCCTCCAGGAATTGTGAACCATGCCAAAATATTCATCTGTAAAAAATAGATAAGTTCAGTTAAGGTATTCAATCAAGGAAAAAGTGGAAGTCTACCTTCTTCATTGCTATCAATGTTGAGCCAAACTCCAACGTCGAGATCTATTCTACCATCAAAGACGAAACCACCTTTCCGGATATAATCCTAAAACACAGACAATGATCGTAAGTACAGCCAGACTAAATGCTATTTGGGATGTTATTACCTTCTTGCACAAAATCACATCCTTATTCAATAAGAAGCACTGACACTCTTTGTTCCTCTTTCCGAGGACAGTTTTGACCAGTTCCCCTCGAACTAGAAGACTTGAGTTTCTTCCAACCAAATCAAGACCCTGAGAAAATTAAAGTGAAGATGTTATTTCAAATCCTCCTTAAGTAATCATGTAGGTAACTCACCTCAAATCCCTCGATGGAATTCTGAACTCGTATGATTTCCTGCAGAGACTCAAACTGCCTCTGCCGATCATTGATTCTCATGGCAACATCCTTCATTGTACTAACAGCCTCAACGACAGCCTTATAATCGTCATGAGTCTCTTCGGTGTGCTTCAACAGCTCGGTTAATTGTAGGTGGTATTGGCAAATGCGTTGGATGGGTCTTAGCAGGAAGCCATGTAGGGGCAACTTGTCCATCAACTGGAGTCTCCGACAGGCCTCAAAGAACTCTGCATACTGTGGATTTTGCAGGAGGTTTCGCACGGTTGCCATTGAAATAGGGTTGTTACAGCAGTACTCGGAATAAAGGTCAAAGTGATCAGCCTGCAAAAAACAACAAAAAGCTGTTAGTTTCGAAATCAATTTGCACAAACTTCTTTAAATACCCATTCAGTAAATATCTTTCCAACGTGGGAAGCAGATATCGCAGTTGGATTGATCCTCTCCTTCATGGCATCTAGAAATCTTGCGTGTAGGACGAGAATGTCCTCCACATTTGAGAAAATGTTCCGAACAGTTTGGCCGCTGAATAAGTCTCGTCTCCCTCGACACGGATTGAGAAACCCTTGAACGATGTCGTTGAGAGTCTTGACGTAGTTTTGTTCGGTGTGGACGATTTCCCTAATGACTTTCCCCCTGATGCTCCTATCCTCCTCTGCAGGAGGGGTGGGGTCTACACCCTCGAGACTTCTTGTTCTGCCAGGGGACACGTGCGCATTCACCCCACTATTATTGATCCCTGCAGACGAGTCGGCTTTGGGGGTACTAGATTTTCTAGAATTCTTATGGGGAAGGGTGTGGTAGTTGTTGTACGATTGATGATAATTTTCTCCTGAACGACTAGATTCAATAATATCAGCACTACCATCGTTGCCAATTCCGCTACTACTTGTACTTGCTGTGGTCGCGTTACTCTTCCCACTCCCACTCCCAGCCCCACTGCTCCGACTGTCCTCACCAGAGGAAAATCCATCGTCTTCCACTCGGTCCAACTGAGACTCTAGGATATCTTCGTAGGAGGTGCTGGCGGCAGGGCCCTGTTTCATCACAAGTCTCCTTCCCTCATTCTTCTCTTCCCACACGTAGTTTGGTATTTCCACAAGGGACAACTTTCCCATCACTGAAGTGGCTGTGGCCGCAGGGTTATTTGTGTTGGCAGGGGAAGTTGTTGCGGCACAGTTTGTTAGAGAGGTGCGACTAGACGAGGATGAAGTCTCCAAATGAGAAGGCATCTCAATAAATTCGGATCGTATCCTTCTCAACCGATTGTTTGCATTGTTGGGGTGTTCCTCCATCCCAATTCCGGAATCACCACTTTGGCACTTTTCTCCACGAATTGATTTGGACTTTCCCTTTCGCATTTTACTCCCTACGTCCTTTTCTTCTAGGCCTTGAGAAGGGGACGAGGAGCTGGCTTTGTTGACGTTTGAGTTGGAACCAAATCGGAGAGAGAAGGTTTTTGAAAACCTCTGGAAGAGGCTGCTGGGTGCAATGCTACTGGCGAGAGCATCTGGAGGACTGCTTCTTCTATTCAGTAAAGTTGTAGTGCTTCCAAGTTCAGAGGGATTTGGATTTCCATTGACTGTGTGAGTAGAACCATTTTTACTTGTCGTCAGTTCCTCCTTCGACTCTGAATTTGTTAAATGGAGGTGGTTGATACTTCCTTTTGTAAGGGGAGGCTTGCTGCTACTGGATTTTGAAGGTTGTTGAACACTGCTTCTATTCCCTACTGCTGAAGATACTTCCATGTCACGATAGTACTTCATCCAGGCTCTGTGAATACAAGTGGAAATCAAAATTACTTCTGAAGCCATTAATAGAATAAATGCTAGTGCAGAGCATTGGTCAATTTAAGGCTCAGGGTCATAGAATTTACCACTACCTACAAAACTTTACTGCGTAAACGTAGCTTTAAGATAATTATCAAACGGAAACTGTGTGGTCAATTCCAAGTTGCACTACTATACAATGGCAAATTCAAATTCACCAAAAACTACAACCAACCACATAACGCAACTCGACGTGTTCCACAATCTAAAAAGTGTCCTGTCAAATCAAAATGTTTATCTACAACGAGGAAAGACTACCGCACACATGCACAATTACTATTGTCCCACAAATATTCAAAAGCTAATAACAATTTCCAAGAGGAAAACAAGGACATAAGCTTGTGGTAAAATTGCACTTACTTTCTCTGCGAAAAGTCAAATGACTTTGGCCGACTCCTCACCCCTTCCGCACTCGTGTTACTGGAAGACCCTGACTTCCACCTCATCTGAAATTATATCAAACAAAAAGCACCGTTAGTTCATTGTTTTACAATTGTATTTAATTGCCCTCAATTATTAATGCAACAGCACATATTGTGCTATCCAATTTCATGGAAATTCCTTCATATTTTACTTATGAACTTTCATTACATCATCATTTATTTTTACGCAGAAATACAAAAACGTATTTTATAACCTACCCACCTAAACAAACTTTCTAATTACAAACTTTGTTTGTTTCCATATAAAGATCATGATGATGATACATTCTTTTAACAAAGCAATTTCTATTTAAGGCATATTCTTCTATCTCGGCTCATCATCTTCATCACGCATGAAGTCTCATCCAAAAAACAAACGTGTGAGCAAGAACGACAACGAAAGTGTCAAAGAAGTGTCTCTCTCTCTCAAAAATAATTGTTTTAAGTTAGCTGAACTCACTCTGCTTTGTTCTTTGAAGAAAGTGAAAAAAACTTTGTCCTTAAAGTTTAATAAAAATGTCAAAGCTAAACGTGCACGACATGGGGTCATTATTTTTTTTAGTTTACCTCAAAGCATCCTACTCCTCTTGATGAGGACGAAGACATTTCTCTTTCTCTATTTACTTAAAACTACACAATTAACTTTTGAGATTCACTTTTTTTAGCACAGTTTACGACGTGAAAACAACACGATTACAAATGACAACTTTGTTTGCCAAAATCCAACACAGCTTGATATACTCACTGAGTGAATGCCTATACAATTTCCATATTTAATTTTGGGACGGATGAAACAAAACCTGCTGCAGGACAAGTGAAAGACATAATAATGTTTGACGGTTATTAGTCATATTTTTCACTTGTCGACCCAAATTCCATCCTGTCAAAAAAGTACTGATAATGAGCAGGTTTTAAGCTTAAGTTTTGAAATAAATACTCGACACGCTTACTCATCATCATACAATTCAGGTAAGGTAAAAAAGGTATGTGGGATGATAAGAATATTTGTATTAATGATAGTAATGAGGCTGATGATGATAGTCGTATCATAAATTTCACTGTCATTTTTTTATTTTATTCTGCGCCATAATTTTTGTCCCCCTCCTGGCCTCTCTGCCTCTCTTCTCACCTTAAATGTGCAATGCAATGTAAATGAAAGGTAAACATAATAACGTCATATATTTGCATATGATAGGCACTTATATGAGGTTACCAAAAGGTGCGCATTAACAAAATGTCATTTCACATTTGCATTTATGTATTCGGTTTTCTTATTGCTGTTGGTTTGTGAACCATGTGCGTCTCACTTTGCCTCCTTTCACTTCCCTTATCAAAATCCATACACGAACCAAAATGTAACGAGTATGTCACTTTCAACTTGCTACCAATTTGGGAAGTGATTCATAATTAAAAATAAATAAATGGTTTGTGAGCATGTTTTATCACACGACTGAAGGAAGTTTTTGCCTTCAACTGCGGTTGCGGTTGAGTCATGACCATAATTAAATCAAATCAATCAAACAGTACCAGCAACAGTGGACATGCATAGTCCACTGTTGCTGGATAAACAATGTGGATTTAATAGTTCTGCACGTGCACTAATCGCAGCACATCCTTCATTCTTGCCTTCTTGGGCCGAATATTTAGAAAAGCCCTTTTTCTCTTTTGCATGCCATGCCATAGGTGCAACAAAATAAAAGAATGCCATGTACATATGAGCTACATCGGGCACGCGTGAATTATATCATTCTTAATTGAACGAGCTTAGTTTATGTTTATTAATCATGGCTATGATGATGATGACGAATTAACAGCTTGCCACTTTTGATATAAACCACATGTACCTGCCTATGCCCCATCTGCATTTTTGCACATTCTCAATTGAGGTAAAGGGGCTTAATGCTCTGTGGTAGTGCCTGATAGCAGTAATTCCCAAATTATCTAAACACTTTTAATCCCATCTTCTATGATATCGTTAAATCACAAGCTGCTTATAGAGTTACCTATGTTCCATGAACCCAAATGTTTTACTTTACTTCAATGTGGCAGTGGAAAACTATCCGGTATATCATTTTACCCCATGTAATCCCTTAAACTCTTTAATTCTTACAATCCATCCGACTCTTACACCAATTTTTTTTACAAAAAAACGTTGAAATTTCTTACCTTCTCATCAAAACAAGGATCCGGACTCAACTGGGGGCTCAATATTGTTGTCGAACTCCCACCGATTTCTAAACTTTTCCTTAGCAAATGTTCCTTCGACGTTCCTAAACGGTTTGTACTTTCTTCACCTTCCTTACACCATGGACTGAAAGAAAAAAACAAGTTGACAAAATTAGCAATTATTGTTGTCTTCCAAACATACGCGCAGATATAGCTGAGAGCAAGGACTCAAATCAATATGCTGTTGTTTCACTGTTAATTGGTGCATGAAGACTGGCATAACTAACCACGCTGTTGTCGATTAATTTTCAATCGAATCGATTAATTAAGTGTAATGTATGCAGGTTCACGACATTGTAAGTCTAAACCGCAAAACTTTAACCTGACATCATCAATATGTATGTATTCATGCGTCTTGATACATAAATTGTGGGCTTGTCGTCAAGCAAAATTTGGTCATCCAACCAATACCCCATTAAACATTTCCTACATTTAGAAACCATATATTTTCTCTTACTTATTGGCTTTTCCATGAACGACACTACTCCCACCACCACGATGGGAGGAGGAATTATTATTGCGTCGATCTTTTTTCATAATATTATTCTCATCACGCTCTGTCTCCTCTTCCTCAATAATGTCTGAGTTATTCGTGTCACCAAAACTGCTATTATTGATAATATCAGAACCCTTAATGTTAACAACACTCCGTGCACAACGCAGAATTTCTTTTCTTCCACAATGGGAGCAGTTTGGAATATCATTTTGGGAGACACAAATGATTCCAGACTGACTTATTAACCCAGAATAGCGACGATAGCCGAAAGGAAGGGAGGATCGAATGTGGCCTGTGCTGGTATTGCTATTTCTACTGAGAGTGTCCCCACCACCAGATAGCATCTTTGTAGTGGAGAATACATTTTGGCTCGAAGTTGCCCTTTGGAAATTCGGTTTTGCGTCAGACTGAAATTGAACTTTGTTTTTGGCACTCGTTCTTGACTGTGGGACATTGTCGATGCCAATGTCCCCATGCAGAGTGAGACGGGCTTTGGCAGAATGACTTAAATTGACGGAGCTATGATATCTTCGACTCCGAGAAAATTGCGGCCTAGCTGTGTCAGGAGGAACCACATCTTTCGGAGCTTTAGATGGTTTTGCAGTCAAAGATTTTTTGGGAAGTGCCAAGGATTGTAAAGAGACCCCATGGGAAAGGGGAACATCCCTCCAATACTCCTCAACTTTCTTAAAGAACTGCATTTTACTATGTCACATTATCCCACAAATATATAAAAGACAATCAATAAACGTTCACAAAACTGAACTGTCTCAACACTAGGTTCGTGTCCATGCACACCTTGACAAAGAGCAATCCCAGATAACTGATTGAGTGTTCACAGGAGCAGGGCTTATTAATTGAAATTAAATAATATCTTGTTATCTCTTCAAACACTTTATCATTACATGCAATATGGCACCCAACATAACATGTTCCCAACCAGAATTTATCTCTCTCACTCTCACTCGCGAACTGGAATGTCCGATGGTTGTTTAACCCACCACTTGTAATTTTTTTATGATACAAAGCAGAAGCTTCGTTACTGTCACTGTCCTGCTGGAATGTTTGAAGATATGAGCGATATGCGTGGGTGCCTTTGGCGTCACATGTGGAATGCGTTAAACTGGCTGAAATATGGAATGTTTGGATAATTGACCTTTGTTTTCAACAAAGGAATAATAAAACCAATATTAACAAATGAGTAGTGTAATTTGCCAACATTAATTTATTCCAGTTAGCTAACGTTTTGTCTGAAGGTTTCCGACAATTGACAATTTGCCTGACACGCAAAGACACTGTATACCTACATAAACCCCAGACCCAACTAAACTAACTTGTGAAAATTCTTCACTTTACAAGAGTATTTGAAGTACTAATAACTGCAACCAATACGTACTTTTTTAAGTAGAAAAATTAAACGAGTTCTCATTAAATTTTCTAGTCTTAAAAAATGAGCTCCGCGTTGCATCACCGTCAATACAACAACACGCAGTGCATATGAGAATCCCTCAGTCTCCTCAGTACCACGATCATGAAACATGCAATACCGGCTTTGCCTCCCTGACATGACACAGTCTTATGTCCTCAAGACACAACTGTTTATCCCACTAACCTATAGAGAGGAGTCACTTCTAACACGGTTTGATAAGCAACCAAACTAATAAGCTGAAGAACAAGGTTATCGTTAAGATGTAAACCCGAATTAATCTTTGATCCTACAACAACCAATCCCTTCTCTCATCTTCTAACTCATGAAATTCAATTCAATGAAATTCAATGGGGCCTTTCCACAGTACATTTATCATCTTTTTTGACTGAACCTGTTTTGTCGTCTGTGCTATGCAGTTTTTGAATTAGGTTGTATAATTATTATTACCAGCATCTTATCTATCCAAAGTGGAATTTGTCTACATTCTACATATTGTGGCATTGCTAAGAGAAGGCCAAAGTTTTCTTCCACTCCCATAAGGGATTGGCTTTTGAAATATTGTCTCGTATAGTTTATTGCCAAAACACAGAGAAACAGTTCCAAATCAAATTGATTTTAAATTGAAATTTTATTTTTCTCGGATTGGATGAAAAACAATTAGCAAGAGAACAACAAGGAATTAATCTGGTTTAGAACATTTCGGTGTTATGTACCTGCTTCTTGTACTGACCCAAAAACTTTTGACCTTAATTTTTTTTTAACGAAGACGTAACCCAGTAAGCAATTATCACTTCATTACCATTATTGCATTTTTGTTGCTACTGCATGCAAGCTTCTAGATTTAAGGTAATCAATCAACAACGCGTCTTATCATTTGCACTAATTGATTGACTGGTGGATTTTCATTTCCTTTTAGTCTAAAAGCTTTTAAGTGAAAAATGGTGATTAGTTGCTTGCGGTTTGGGCCAAAGTTCATTATGTCATGGCATAGACATCCATCTTGTCATTTCACCTTTGCCACACTCTTTCATAATTGTATTTTTCCTGGCTTGGAACATACAAACATTTTCGCGATTGCAATTGCATGCAAATGAATCATGAAAGGAATTATAATTTTAATCAAACTCTTGAATTCACCAAGCAGGTGTGCAAATGCACTTTAACTTAACAGGTCATCTTCTTGAGATGCGTAGACAATGAAGGAAAACTATGGTGGTGTGGTGGTGACCTATTGGATTGACACCTAAAAATAAGTCAAAACATGTCAAGTGAAAAGCTTTTCTTGCCCCAATTTCTATCACACTTTCAATGAATGAGATGATGAGGATAATAAGAAACCGTTGTTTTTGAGGTGTGGCGTATGGCACTTTTGTTCATACTTGAACTCTTATCATGTTATTCATTGGCACTTCAGCTCTATAATGACATTGATAAGGAAGACACAAGGATAAGGTCGTCCGGCAAATTATCAACTTAACTCTTTAAAAACACAACCCTGACGACCGGCTCAAGTATACGACAATTGTCAAAAAACACGTCACTCAAAATCAGACTATTTGTGCAATTTCCGGACCCTTCTTATGTTATCATTAGCAAACTAATATCCAATGTCACAACAAATGTCATTTTGTTTTTAAACAAATGTCCACATAATTTTCTCATTTGCGATAAGTTAATCTCAAATACTTGCCGAATTTGACGTAAACAAGTTGTCACACAAACATTGTAAGATGTTACATTTGCCTGTGTAGCATGAAACATTATCCCACACATTCCACGAATAAATTGGAACAGGAAGAACGTAATAAAGAAAAAGATGACTACTATTTTTAGTAGTATGCCAGCCAACGAACGACACCCACCCACCCGCAACTTAATTTGTTTCCTGAAACATAAAACTTTTTCAAAAATGTGCTTAGTTGACAGGATGAAACGTAACGCAGTATTGCACCAATAAAACTTTAATCTGTCACAATTTTATGTTTACAAACAGAAGCCAGTTTTCCTATTGGAAAATAAGAAAGTGAGGAGCAGGCAGAGAGTCAGTCGTAATTCATAATTGAATTTGATATCAGGAAAATTATTTTTTTATTTCGTAATTTCCGGTAACCAACCATGACTAATCACATTCGTGTGTGTGTGTGTGTATCCTTATTGCGTCGTCCTCGTCGTCGTCAACCTTACGAAGTGTGTACCTTTGACTCACAATTTATAACGTGACTTTGTAAACGTTATAATTAGACGACGTTAAGAATATGTTTCAGGCAAGCAAAGAAAGAAAATCAATTACCTATAGTTCTTAAGTCAAAGTAAAGACTTTGAAGTGCAAAGAGCCAATTTACTTATTACAACCGTGTCAGAAAGAATGGCACGGCTTTTCCTGTGCCTAAGAATGTTCACTTACATTGTGCGTACAAATAGTAAGTTGTCTACATTACATTCACGCTCACATTACATTACAACACAGTCCTTGCACTTTCTTAAGAAATTGTCCAACCCAAATCAAAACGAAATAATAAAAATAATCTCGAAAGTGGTACATACTTGCTTGCAATTTAACCACTTGGGATAACAAGCCGCACGTGGATGTATGTGTTCCACAGGAATTATGGTTCAAACTTACGCCAACAGCACCAATTATGACAATTGTTGTGGCGATATGATGATAATAATAATTGCCATTATGGTCTATGGTGGTCTCTAAAATAAAACACACACTTTCGATTTCACTTTAAATGTCACATTATTTTTATGAACGAGAGTTATCACACACAAACTTAACTAACCGAGTTCATACCTCCTACGACCACACATTTGAAATTAACAACGTACCTATTTTGCCCTGGCAAGCAGCAAGCTAAAAAAGTTTCAATTCAATTGAAATTTACTCTGCTCTGTGAGCGCTTGGTGGTACGAGTGCTATGGACATGGACAAAACTTTAAGAATAGGGAAATAGGTTACTACTAAATTAAATTTACACCTGAATTAGACCCATCCTTCCTGCTCCATTGTTATGCACGAAAAGGAATGAATTGAAGTCAAACAAATGAAATGAATTCTATTCTATTCCATGTGTGGCGGTGCTAAGGCCAGAGTCAATTATGGCTCCTTTGTTCACTTCAATTCACATCACAACTTTGCGCCTACTAGTCTTCCATATGGCTGATTTGACACGTACAAATTGTACATGAACTTGCCGAATTAAGGACATGCCATAAATTCACAGGTACCAAGGAGGGTTAATCTCCAGAACAGTTACATAATTAAGGACATATGAAATAAACTTACGGGATTTTTTGTTCCTTTCCGATTTTCCAAAAACTGAATTTTTGTTTCAAACAAACCGAGTGTGCTTTGAGTGTGAGTAGACACGTTGTTAACTGCTGAACAAACCACTTCAAACAGAGGACTCAGTTCAAATTGTTACCAGCTTTGGCTTTTCCTCAAACGTTTAAAGCGGTTAGACCAGCGTCGCGTCCACTGTCGCGATATTATTATTGGTATTGGGAATTTGCCAAACTCCAGCCCAGTGAAGAGAAGTGAAGCGAGGTAAGGAAAACAGGAAAAGGAAACCATAAACCTCCATTTAAGAAGAAGAGTCAACTCAATCGAAGACAGACTAAAACTAACTAACCTCTTGAAACAGTTGAGTTAGTCACTCATTTAATGAACAGAACAAAAGCAGAATGAAACCACAACCGAGCTTCTTTCTTGACTTGGCTTGACATTATCGCATCACATCACACACATTTGCCCGTTGCCACAGTGTCAAACTTTTCAATGGTCCACTGTGCAAACATTTTAAACACACACATATTGAAGCTACAAAAGTCAAGCATAACCAGAGAGTGACATTACCTTAATCTCGACGTGAAATAAAATAAAATGGAGTGAATGCAAGTTAAGTTAATGCACAGGCTATACAATTTAACATTTCATTACAGAGGAAAGGAGAACGTGGTGTATTGCATACTCATAAAAAATCTGGGCAAACCCCCTAGATCAATCCATGCATTTTTCAGTTGCTGAAAAATTGCCAACTTTGTTAAGCCAAGCCAAAAGCCCTAGCCTAACACGTCAAATCTTTTTGCGGTGTGTCTATGGTCGTACTTTAACGCAAGCAAAAATGATTGCAGCAATTACTTATCGGAAAAGTTTATTTTCTTATGGACAAATGTGACAGGTTTACAAAATTCCAACGTCATGTCATGTCACAAACCCACACAGCGACAGTCATCATAAGCTCTGACGACGACGACATGTGTGTAGATAAACCAAACTACATACTACCGGGGAAACATGAGTACCACACCGCATAATGGTGCATATGCAAATATGGAACTGGTCATGATCTTGGTTTACCTTTTACAAGTTTTCGCTGAATCAAATTTCCTTAATTAATTGGGGCAGACGTAAGAGAAGACATGTTTCCTTGAGTCTGCATGATATGATATGATATGACTGGCACATGCCATCAAACTCCTACTCTCAGAGTCATAATAAATGTAAATTTACTCCCACTCTTACCTGCTGTGCACTTGACTTTCAGAGAATCCTATAGCCTAGGTCACCAGATCCAACGTATCCATTTAAGACCACTTGAACAATTTATTCTAGGAAACCTCACTTTAGGTATGATTAAAATTATTACCGCTCACAAAATTGTATGCTTTTGTCTTGAAAAAGATCACTCAACTGAAATATTGCCAAAAAAGTAAAGTACAATAACCACTAGGTATAGCTTAAACTTATTACCCTCTCTCACCGAGCAGCATAATACAGTCACCTTTAGAGTCCATGATGACAAGAACGAAACTAAACTCAAACTCCGTTCAAAATGCAAAATGTCTTTATCCACATCGACGACCCAATGCAAGTTAAAATAGCAGAGCCAAAAAGGACTTGAGATCAAATCTTTATAATGAGATTTCTTTATACTCATCCTAAAAGCAAGCCGTTTTAATCCACAACAACAGAGAACCAACAACTGCACATTAAAAGACGAAAATGGCATGCCACCCTTCCACACAGGTGAATTGAATTGAAATGAATTGATGGAACCACGGTTTTGCACTTGCCAAAAAGTATATAATGCTTACTTTCTGCAGATTGACAATTATCTCCATTCATGAGCATGACATTGCCATGTTGCATGTAGTAATAATAATAATAGAGGAGGCAAGTATAACTAAATGGAATGGGAAATGCCAAATGCCTGGCGTGGCACGCTTGGCATTGTTGAGTTAACATAGAAGATTGAATAACGAGGAGCAAATTTACTTTTGCGACTTCCGCCTCCTTTCATTTCCATTAGCCAAATAAGTATAAATAGTATAGTTTGCAAAGAGTTCTTTACTCTATAGCAACTTAACCATCACCGTATGAACTTCAAATGAGGCACGATTATAGATTAATACTTATTAAACGTCTTAAACTTGGGCGGCATCCTTGCGACACGACTATCGGGTAGCGGCTTTAATGACATAATTTTCTGCTAATCAATCATATCTCTCAAACTTAATTAGTCAATTAGACCATAAAGAAAAGTTTTGCGCTATATTTTAAACCATTGCGACCTTGATGCTCCATTTACGTGCTTTAGAATTCCAGTTTATTACAGTCATTAAAATGTGGATGAATGCCCTATAAAGAAGATTCATGGATAAATATATCTATGCATCCATTGTTGGGGTTTAAATTTGCATAATTCATTTCACCTTGTCTTTTCAGAAACAGTAGACATGGCACACCTGACTTAATTTCCCCTAAAATGTTGCATGCGGATTCGCTCCACGCCTATTAAGGCGTTCAGTTGTATTAGATAAGTTGTATGACAAACACATTAATCATCATCATTCGGATGATTTAGCTAAACTCTGACTGCTGACACTGTCTGCCCCTGTGGACATAAAAACAAAGAGTGCAACACAAAGATGCAATCAAATTTGCCTGTGCATAATCAGCTATTTAGTGGCATTCTCAAACTATTACTTCCCATTTATGGACTCTCTTCATTATCAACTTCCACCTTTCCTCCTATATTCTTTTTCCTTACCTTCTGTTCACGACCACGACTCAATCTTTAATCTCAATCTCATCCCCAAAAGAAAAGACTGGTGCACTGTTGTTCCTCTTGTGTTCAGCAATTCAACCTAGGCTCAGGTAATCTCTTGTTTGAATAGGAAATTCAAGGTTTTTGCACTGACAACAACGGCATGACTAAAATAGTCAAAGAATAAAAGAGTATAGAGGAAGAGGTTACACAGATTTAAATTAAATTCCCTCAACTTGCTAAACCCCTATATTTTACTCTAAAACAATAGTAAAGAGACTTAAGACAAAAACAAACTGCTTCCTCCTGTTCACAGCAGCAGGTACTTTATAATAAGAAACTTCACTCACTCTCAGTTCACAGTAAATTAGTTCTTTTGTTTCACTTTTATCTTATTTAACCAAATCCACACGAATTACAAACACAAAAACCACGAAAACCAAAAGTCGTTGGATAATGTCATCGAACTTGAGGTAGGATGAGACAGATTCAGAGTGATTTTTTTATGATTTGGTGGCTGCAATTATTGCAATTCTAATTACGATTTGACACAAGTTGTCAAAAACTATGAAGAAACACTATTACATCTTCATGTTTTGGTATTTGAAAATTGGAAGTTAGTTATGTAACGAAAGGAGAAACAACAACAAAGGAAATTAGAGGAAATGGTGCAAAGCTGTCTGTCTGATGTGAGTCAGGGAGAAATTGATTACTACATGCACCTGCACATTGTCAGTAGTGCTGAGCTAGACTTGAAGCAAGGATAAAGACTATTATTTGTTTGCGTCAAATTAGGTTTGTATCAATTCTTCTGTACTGAACTATCACGACATAATAACCTCACCTGCCTGCGTCAAGCTGCAGTGCCAAACGAGAATCCATGTTTGAGGACACACACACACAAATAAGCAAGCAGGAACACAATGGTCCATAAATAAGGCTTTAAAAAGCAAACTTGGCTCGATTAAAAGCCTTAAAACAAGAGTTGTGTTAGCTTTCACCTGGC
>JAQIWU010001431.1:0-16491 GCA_034696445.1 Isotomiella minor
AGGTTGACCATACACGATAATAAATTGGAAACTTTACATAAGGCAATTGACGATGGATCAAGACAATTCAAAGGGGGTCAAGTCAAATAAAAATCCGCTTTTATCGTAAAATAATTGCCGACTACGCCAAAGGACCTACGAAAAAGAGATTTTATTACGGTACGTTTACGTTATATCATATATTTAAGATAAGAGGGGTATCGTTGTGTCATCATCTTTTTAGTGCAATGGACAATATTTAGTTCATGGATACTTTTTGCACTGGGTTGAGCAGAACGATTCATGCTAAAAATGCCTGCCTGCCTGACAGGCATGATTGATGATTGATTCGACGGGTGTATTCATGAGTCGATGTCTGATGATATGAGAAGGCGAATTTGGGTTGAAGTCGTAAAAAATGTGCAAAGTAAAACAAACATTGGCAGTGTAAAACAACACCTTTAAATCAAACAATTGTACTGCCGTAAAGTAGAAAACTTTCCTTATTTACTTTCCCACCACCACTTCACCGTAAATATGAAACCAATGAACCTAGTCAACGTATAACGTTTTGTGCCATTGTCTTTATCGTGTCTGTTCATGTCTCACAATAACTGTCCCAAATTTGCAGTGAGGGTAAAAGATAAGCGCGATAAAATATCCATGGGTGTTAATAATAATCCTGACTAAGGAAACTAGGTATATGTACTTACGAGTAAACGTAGAAAGCTGTGTGCCAAAAAAACATGCGTTCTTGTTTTGTTATGGTCCCTGCTTGTCTGGTCTATGGCAGACAATTGTGAGACATAATTTGGCAGGTATCATCAATAAATAAGTCATAAGCATGAAAGCAATAGCATTGCTTATTAATTATTATTAAAGGTCTTCTTGGATCAAGAGGGCAAGCGTCAAATGCTCATTATTATTGCTGGGGGAAGCAAAGCATGGGAACAGAGGGCATCAAAGCTTCAAGCTCAAAGAATCAAGTTGACTAAAAAAGCGTTGGTTTGCAAACTTCTCTCCTTCCAAGCTTTTAACCGACTCTCTTATACCTTTTAATACACTTTAATTCCAGCGTATGTTGTTGTTATGCTGAAGTTGCTCGTTGATCGTGGATGCTTGGTTGGACCGTTTGTGACGATAACCTTGAAAGAAGCTTCCATCCAGTGATCAACCTGTAAAAAAGCGAAAGAGTTAATATTCTCCAGCATCATCATCATCATCATCATTACCACCACCACTGCACAAGTACAAAGAGTGGATGAAAAGATATAAAAGCGTTGGTTGTTTTCTTGGTTGCAAGATTATTATATGCATTATGAGGCAGAAGATGTTTCTCTACAACATTTTTAACGTGGTGGTGTGTTCATCAAACTCCTCTCCATGCAACAAAGAAATGCTCAAAAGGCAACAACACTCGTCGGATATTCCAATGGGGTTCTTTTCATCGCGATTCTTTTTAGGATTTATATATAAAAAATGGGTTTAACGTACTCTGTCTTTTGTGTGATTCAATTTCTTTGTGAATCACAATCCATCGTATCCAGTATCCATCATGTCTATCCAGGTTTCACTTGGAGACTCTACTTGCTTTCGATCTGTTTGAGTTTGCTTTTATGATTTGATTTAATGTCAGACAGGTAGTCCCTAATGTTGTCATCCTGCACATTCCCTTCCTTCTTCCCCTCAATAGCTTAATGAACGTTTATCACTGTGTTTTCAAGAGACTTGGAGAAGCTCATAGAAAGCTGGAGGACAGGAATTAAACCTTACCTGCTTTGCCAATTGCACTCTCAGGTCAATATCAACATCCAAGATTAAATTACAAAAGGAAATGCAAATGCGCAGTGTAAAAAAGTGTAGGGTACTTCAGATAAAATGAAGAGAAGTGTTGTATAAGTTCAGGTCAGAAGAATTAAATTGGGGAGAAAAGCCATCCCCTCAATAAAAAAGCTATGGGGTTGGGGTTGGGAGGAATAGTTGGATGGAGGAAAGAAAGAAACTGGAATTGAATGCAAACTTCTTAAAAGTTCACTTTCTTTTGTTGTACTGCTATTCTCTCACACCTTCAATCCACTCTTTTTATTATTACAACATTTCTCCCCATCACCCCACAGCCAACATCTCTCTGTTTCATCCTTCCTTTTGCGAAAATGATGATCATCCATCCGTCTCAACTCTTTTTCTGCCGGGTTAAAACAAGACCGCACTACAATACCACGCAAGCTATAATTTTTTTGCGTTGAAGTTGAAACAACTTGTTTTAATCTCCTTTGTTTTGTTACCTTCTTTCTTTTCTCACGTGAGTTGGGGATTGTTGATACACACTGTAAAAATGTATTAAAGATCAGCAGAACTTGGGGATATGTGGAATCGACCGTCGTACGTCCAATTAATTGGTGTTCACGATCATCCAACTTTCAGATATCCTCCACGAAGGTCCGTGTCCGTATTATCCGAGGTCTGGAAAAAAGATTCATGTTTTGAATGAACTGCCATCAACAATTAACCTCTGAGCATGGGCATTAGTTTTCTTCAATAATTTAACAAAGAGGAACTCACAATAAGTTCTAATTCGTGTAGATGCGAAATGACAATTTCCATAGATTAATTAAAATAATTAGGTAGCTATTAAATATAGTTCCATGAGTTACCTACCATGACCATCGGCATAATCCTACCACGAAATTTTTGCCAAAGAGAATTAGAATTTCTGTCGATGGGAGTTTCAACGGCAGCTGTGTGATTAGTAGGTATAGACGGGAGGATGGAGGAGGGAGGGAGGAAGAAGAGGACCAGCAGATCAAAAAATCAATACCTACCAAATTAAAATAATTAAAGTCATCGTTTTTGGACATGGACACGCATGAGCATGAAAGAGAAAATTATTGTTTACCATGATTCCCACTTATATAATTGGCACTAGCACACTTTCGCACACGAATAAAGGATTAATCCTCTGGGCAGTAGAATAGAAGAAGCCTGCATTTCATTTGACGATGTCAGATAAGATGAGACTCGACTCGAGAGGAAGTCAAGGCAAGGATAAGGAAGAGTTTGATCCGACAGGGTCATCAGTCTCAGTGGTGTCAGTAAGATTGTCAGGTGCATAAATTGGGCAGCTTTTTAAGTCCTAATCTCTTCCCAGGTTCCTGCAGACAGACACTGATGCATCAAATGAGAAGATGAAAGTTCCCTGACTCCAACATAAAACTGGCTGCAGAAAACAGGGACCAGCAGATAGGCAAGATTGCAGAACAACAGCAGGTGGTGTTATTCTTCTTTAGTCAATTTCAAATTCTTCTCAATCCTCCTCATCTTCATCAGCATCATCAAGAGCATAGAACCCTATGACCTGTTTTATCATAAAAATTGCAGATTGATGAGCTTGTGAAAACAACGACGCCTCGTCTCACAGTACCCCATAGTAGGAAACGAGGCATTCGACTTGAAGAGAGAAAGCAGTGATCTGGTATTCAAGCAAGTTCAGAGTTGATGATGAAAAGTCCAAATAAAATTTAAATTCAAGTCACATTGAGTTTAGGGAATAATTTCATTTTGTTTATTCCTTCTATACATACCCCTTTTGTCTCGCTCACCTACACCAACCACTTGCAATTTTTTATTATCTTTTGTAAATGACTTGTTGTTCTGCTCACATCACATCTACTACAATTCCAGTGATTATTTATCATCTCGATCTTCACCATTATTAAACCAAAGAGGTATTATTGAAAGTGCGTATCATGACCGTTTTCTCGCTCACCCACCTGGTTTATATTGGTATTTATTTAGGTACATCTCTCGCAAATTAATTATGCTCACGACTGGAGGAATGCTTCCATAACAGCCTCCACATGAACAACAATTTCGTTCCTTTTTACAACCCGTCACCTGCTGTAAGACGGTTTTAAACTCTTGTTTTTCTCTTTGCTATTACAAAGATGCTCATGCTTCTTCATCGTCTTTCTTTTCACACGTGGTGCCATAAAAGAACTCACTTCTTGTGCAAAAAAGCGATACTTTTAGCAGATTATGGGGATAATTGATTGGTATTGTAGGCAATTTTCACATGAGCAACAGATAAAAATTCATTCTCATTCAATCGAGCCTGTTTCACCAATCTGTCAATAAAAAGTAATTCTTCCCGATGGATTTGATTTTTGGATGATCTGAGACAATTAATACATGTCTTACCTAGGTTCTTTTAATTTTGTTACCCTTCCTTTGCAGGAACAATGACCAACCATTAAATTATTAACCAGCAAAAACCCTTCATTGCTGTAGAAAAGCAAGAACCGTGTGGTTGGTTTAATTAAATATTTGCAGGTGTTTTCTTGTCAATTAACAATGCTTTGCATACGAAAGAGATTCAGTAGTCAGAGTAAGAAAGAAGCAAGCAAATAATACAAAAAGCAAGCTGGATATGGGAATCTATCTAAAACAAATTGAAAATGGGTGGCAAATACTTTATGCTATATGGCTATTAACAAATATTTGACTGAAATTAAGTTTAGTTCTATGCAAGAGACATTATGTAGAATACAACAAGTACACAGTAGCTACAATCCAAAAAAATCTTTAACACTGCAGAAAAGTTAATGTTGAAATGTAAATTTGTTGAACCAGCATAGTACTTTGGAGCGTCTACTGTCGACATTGTCGAGATTAAATGTAATGACAAAGCTATGACATTTTATCATAGTAAATTGTTGACAATTCTTAAAACCACTTGGCCGGTGATACTTCCAAAAGTCACAAATTTTAATGATCTTTGTTCCCATGCATAAAATAGTCTGTGAAATTCCAACTCTTTTGAACTGCCATAATACTTGTTTACCAAAGATAGTATGCTCATGCTATCTCAATGTTCTCCACTTGCCCCACAAACACGACAAGGGATCCCACAAGGAATAGTTCTTAGGATGAAGATGATGAAGTATCTTGATTTGAAGATATCAAATATTTGTACGATGATGAAGCAGGTAAAAAATCTAATGGAATGAAAAAATGATGATGGGGAACAATAAGCACGAGCCTTAGCCCTTGAATAAGTCAAATGAAGTGTAACCCAATCCCACAAAACAAAGCCTCACTTCTTTCTACCCTTGCCCCTTTCTTGTTCATTTCATCCAAGTCAAGTCTTAAAGAATTGTTATTACCATTATAGAATGAGGATAATACAACAATGCTCATCGTGATGATGATGAATAATATATGATGAAGATGAACAAGATAATTACGTTATTGTGACAAGATACCAGAGTCTAACGTCTCTAGAAAAAGGGAGTTTAATATTTATGAAGATAACAACACTCGAGTCCAACATTTCTTGGATGGTCATTGTTTATATTCCCACGACAGTTTTAAGAGGGCTTCTTTCTTCAACAGCATTTCTGGCTTAGTTAGTGTGACATTCTTTCCTTCCTTCAGTTTATTTTAGTTCCACAACTCTTTTTTTTTTTATATCTTCTGCCACTTGATGACCATTATTCAAATTCTTTGTGTACTTCTCAAGTCGCGTAATAACTTGGATTAACTGAGTGACACTATAGGAAGAAGTTAGTATTTATTTAAGCTATGTGACACTTAATATAACAATACGAACTTGCATCTTATTTTAGTAGCAAATAAGACAGCATAAAATCGTCATAAGATTTAAGGAAAAAGGAAGAGGAGAGACAAGTCGATTCAATCGCAATCCCACATGTCCATGGACAATGGACACGTCGTGTAACAAACCTCATTTTAATCCGCGACGAAAGTAAAGTATCAGGTTTGTGGCGAATGCATGAATCCATTAATTGCATAGGTTTCCTCCTCACTTTGATTTTTGAAATTAGGTCAGAATGTCTTGCACTTTCATTTCATTAAAATCGAGGAAAATGTTGATGTGACTGCGAGAAAGAAAAACTCTTGAAACTCTTTTTACGTTTTATCAGAGTCCACTCACAAAGACTCCTAGACAGACATTCCTAGACTCGTCTTGTCTAGTGTCTGGGAGATTTACTCAGCAATACTTTTAAGACCACCAGTCATCATTTTATATACAAAAGTATCATCATCATCTTCTTCATCATTTTATAATCATAATCGTGAATTCTTAAGATTTGAAAAAGTATCTCATCTCATCTTCATCTCTCCCACCCTGACGGAATTCATTGCATTGTTGCTGGACGAGAGTCGATGTCATTCTGAATGCATTGTTATCCATATGGACGTTGTTACATGAGATCTGAAGAACCATTTCATCTTGAGCAGTGACTGGACCAAGAAGATCCACCAAAATTCCTTTGAAGACTTTTCCATCATGAAGAGCTGCTTTTTTAACCAAAAAAGGGAGATGAGTCTCATCCTCCCTCACCTCCTTCTTGTTTGTTTACTTCGTACAAAAAATGTATGGAATTCTTTCGTCTGGTCTGAGGAAGGGGTGAAATGATTGCGTTATTGTGTATGCAAATTGAAGCACAACAACAGCACCTTGGATGGATGGAAATAAGATGGACAGAAAGAAGGGAAGGGTGAAGTGGAAGATTGACGACTTCAATAATTGTATTCCATTCTGTTTCATCAACACAACACTTTCTGAAATATTTTCTTCGTTTTTAAACAAATTGCGATAGCTGAGCTCATTATTGGCTTGTCTTTGCCCAATTTCTGTTGCATATTGTGAGTGACCAGACTATGCAAATAATTATACAACTTGGGCGATTGGCAGAGACAAGTACATTTGCAGTCGTGGGTCTCAGTTGACCCCAAAAGTAACAGTCTTTTTGAGGATCTAGAAATTGTGGTCAGAGAAATGCAGAGAGACCAATGAATGCTGCTGGGTGAAAGAAATCTCATCTCATCTTTCTCTCTCTTCTCTGCTTCTTTTTTGCTTAATAACGTATGCATACATGCATCCATCTTTTACATGCGTGTGTGTGGATATGGAAGAAAATTGTACCACATTCCTGGGCACACAATTCCATTTATTTTTTATTTCATTTTATTATTTTATATTGTTATGGTGATTGTAAAACCGGACTGTAAACTATATGCCTGCGCTCCTTGTTTGCTTTTGTTTTCACTTGTTCACCACCACCACCCCTTCTCCGGACTCTCGGGGTTCAAAGGTGAAAGGAATGGACTACGACTCACTTCGTTCGAGTATGCTGTGCATGCGAATAGTAAACTGGTAAAGCTACGTGACGAAAGTAACGATAGATATCCCTGATTCCTCATCAGTTTTAACGGGGGATATGGAGAGACACGGGCGTTTAGTTTAGATACTCTCTGCATTTCTGACCAGGTAAAAACTGACACTTCCACCGAGAAGATCCTGGACCTTGACTTTCTGACGAACTGATCGGCCGATTTGGTGGGAGGATCGGTTCGTCAGAAAGTCAATGGTCCACGCAGGCTAAGGTATAGCAAACGTTAGTTAATTTGGATCACACGTTGGAGAAAACCATTGTTCCCACAGACGGAGGGGGAGACACGACGATCACATCAAATAGTTATCATTGCTGCTGAGTACTACTGATTCTCCATCATCATCATTTCTTTCTCTGTGGGGAGTCAGTCATTTTATTTCATTAATAAACAATGCATTACAGTTATCTATGCTATGCAGTTAAAAATCCTGTTCGCGTGTAGCTGTGTCGATGATAGGAACTAAAATATTCTATAGCTTCTTTTAAATTCACAAGCTTGATTATTAAAAAAACTAAAAACCACACTCGACAACAGGCTGTACAAAGTCGATCCTTCGATTGACTATAGAAAACATGATCCCACGTTGGGAAAGATGAGACGGTAGGCAGAGCAGAGACATTCATTTCATTCGCCAGATGGTCACTTCACTTGTTTTGTAGGAGTCAAATAAAAACTTGGATGGATGAGGTTATTCCTCTTCTTATCTTGGATAGATCATCGAGGAATGCATCACGCAAGAGCAAGCGTCCAGTCAAAGGGGACAACAAAACAAAAAATTGGTATCGTGCAATTGCAAATAAAAGACTTACATCTGAAAAGCTGTCCAACCAAATTAATGAATTAAGTAGAGTTGCAATGAATTTTGAAGAGCAAGAAGAGATCGAAGGTGATAAAAAAGAATTCCGCAAGTTGTAAAGTGCTACGTCGTTTCTGGTCCTGGAAGCCTTATGTTGTTTTGCGTCCACCAATAATTAGGCATGTGGTATCTAACAAAGCACCAGCAACCTGTTACGCTTCCTGTCCTCCTGGGTCGAACCTGACTTTGACTTTGAGGGACCCGTGAGTCGATTGACTCCTTGGCCTTTACCTTACACTTCCTGTTTCACCCCAGACCAAGCGATGTATCGTATGATCATCATTATTTATTTCACCACATAAGTGAGGGACCAACAAATGACCGAAAATTGCCCCTAAATTAATAGCAAAAAATTATACCCGAATTTGGCGTGAGGATGAGGCTGTTGTGTTACCTTAACTACATACTTCCTTTTGTGCATCGCCTTCGCCATCATCATGCCAACAGCCAGGATATCTAAGGTGGCAATGGCATTGGAAAATTAATAGTACTGCAATGCAACTTGCAGCAGCAGTTGGTTGGTTTGGTTGACCTATTATGAAGTAATTTCTTTCGTGGTGAAGAAGAAGGAAGAGGAAAAGTGTGAAAGAAAGTAAAGGAACTCGCACTGAAGGCACACGCAAACATACAAGGAAGACAACACATGGCACGAGCCACAGACACCACCTCCACTTCCACTTCCTCCCATCCAAAGTCATGGTCATCATCATGTCTTATCATCATAAGTACAGGAAGACAAAAAAAAGTAACGAGTAAATCACATTATCGCTTTCACTCTATACGTCAAATATTTCCATTTCCTTCACCTCCTTACTTCCTTATAATAACAATCAATTGGATGGCAAGGTAAAGCAGTCGCATCACGCAATTTCTTGAATGTTGCAGATGTGCTTTTTCTTTTTCCAAGAAAGAATCCTCCTCTTGCCGTTTACAATCCCGTCCCGAACACGGAAAGAGAATCTGCGTTGGATGCAGGCAGACTCTACAATCTCCAGAGGCCAATCACGTCCTCCTTATTTTAACAGAGGATTATAGGTGATCAGGAAACAATGAAATTGCATCCATCCTTAAAAAAGAAACGTTGTTGAATGATATTGATACAGATAAAAGGAAAAGAGAGGCTGAGTTGAGAGTAAAAACTAAATAGAGGACAGATGCGTCCGGGCCTCTTCATTTCAATACCCTATCATCATTAAGGCAGACTTCTCTCTTAGACATGACGCCTTTGTGCATATGGCACGGTCCAAGAAAAGATAAGGAAAAGAGTGGAGGGCAACAGACAAAGTCCATTGTTGCATCACGTTTTTAAGAATTGTCCACATGTCCATTTCTCTGCGCTTTCATCCTGCTAAAGATGATAAAAAGTTAAAGGAAGGAGAAGAAAAAGAACTAATAAAAAGCAAATGGAGTGGCCTTGGACCTTGACTTTCAAAGAAACTAATTACCCTTTGGGAACGAGAAGCCAAAGTGTATACGTCCTGCTTGTACACTTTGGTCACATAAAAACATCACAGCACCAGCACACATATAATTTGGAGAAGAAGGCCAAGATTATGCAATACAATAAAAATGTCTGTTGTAAAGCATAAAAAAGTCAAAGTCACCCTTTCCTTGCGCAATCGTGCCTTTTCCTGATATCATCCTGCATTGCATAATACACACACATACGCATCACTACTATCTTTTATATTATTATTATTACCTACCTTGGCTCTTCTCTTCACCCAGTCCTTCCCTCTCTCATCATCATCATATATTTCATCATCATCATCGCTCGCTCTCCCATCCAAGGCACTTGTTTTTTACTGCTTAAAAAACATCCAACGTCTCCCCGAACCACTCAGGCCAAGGAAGATGGAAGGGAAAGGATGAAGAAGAAGAAGGATCCTGTGTGTATTTTATTTAAGTGTGATGTGATGTAATATGTAAAAAGTTTCTTCTCATCTCATCCTCATCATTTATCTATCTCACCTCAACCTCAACCTCACCTTTCCCATCCTTCTTCGTCAGAAACGAAGGATGGGAAAGCAAGGTACCTCTTAAAAAGTGGACCTTGCATCCATAAATGGCTAGTGCGTATGCACATGCATGATTTCTTTTCCAAGCAAGGGATTAGAGACTCGACGACTTGACTTGACTGATTCTAAGGCAATGAGTTGCTTTTTTAAAAAACGGCCATCAGAGAAGAGAAATGTCGTTGCATCTGTTAAAAATTTGCTGAATTTCCCAATAACGGCTTGTCTCCTATCATTCAAAGTTTCAAAATATGTTTCCCACATGTGGAAATGAAAAAATGATGTGGTTACAAATTCCAAGGGTTTGTACACACAATCGACCATGGAAAAGCAAAAGCATGCATGACAACAAAGGCTTCTTCTTTATAAAATCTATTGAACCGTAAAAAGACTCCGCGTTGTGTTGCAAGTGGGACTGACTTTTGCTCTGTGGGAGAAAGTAAAGTGTTGCTTCATCATCCTTTTAATATTGACATCGGGGATGGATGAAAAAAACGGTTGCTTTCTTTTACCCCAAACTTTTTTTTTATCAATTTTGGCTTTCTTCACTGACAAACACTCGTCTGTTTAATGTGAGTTTTGGAAGTTTAGTGACGATGATGAGGATGACAATGCAGTAGTGGTGAACAACACTAATCGATTGTTGGGTCTTTTCAATTGTTGAAACTTTTTTACGAATTTACTCTTATTTGCAGATGTTTTAGCCCTTATGGAATTCTCCCCGACCCGATATCAATCCTTTACAAAGAGTTATTTGTACATATTATCGTCCTATTTTTAAAATAGTAAAAAATATTTTGCCTTTTTGATTTCCTCACACAATGACTTTTAGAAATAAAGCAGAAAATGACAAAAACGGCCAATCTCACACTTTACACTATTGACATTTATCTTCTCAAGCACACCATTTGCCATTTAAAAGTATTTCCTAAAAAATACTTTACAATTGATAAAAAAAGAAATGAATGATTTTAGTTTCAATTTTGTGTCGATTCATTCATGTTGCGTTTCTTCAGTCCATTCTTTCCCTCAACCTTTCACTTTCTTCTCTCCGTTTGATTCGGCGTGTATGGTCTCAAAAATATGCAGAGGAAGAAGCTCACCAAAATTTTTGATATTCAACAGGCAGCAGACAACATCAGAGACAAGTTATTAGCATGACTGTGGAATTTAATCATTCATTCCTCCAGCCCTATAACAAAAAAAGACGAGTCATGGGTGTATAGTCATGCATGCGTATTCCTAGATCACGTTGCGTCATATTATTATAATTTTACAAGATCCCTTTCTTCCTTTCTTTCTTTGATCATTTTCCGACTTTAACAGAAGAGACCGACATGGAACAAAACACAGAACAGGCTTTTACTTACAATGTTTAAATTGTAGTACGCACAAGTAACCAAAGTAGTCGGCTTTTCTTGCAAAGAAGAAGCACAAACCAACGTCTTCTTTCTCCCACTCGTCGTACATTCTCTTAATCCCAACGCTCAATTCCAATTCATATATGACCCAACAATTGTCTCTTCACGTACGTCGATATCGATCGATGTAATTGTGTAACGAAATGTTTTGTTAATTGGATTCTACGTGTACTGATTTTGTCTACTAATCCCGGCTTTCTCCAACCAAGGGTCTTTTCCAGACCGACTGCTTCAATGGTTTGTTTTCGTCTTCTGTACGTGTTATCATCAACCTTCAACCTTTGTCACTCAATTTCAGGAGTATTTTAAAAAGAAAGCTAAAAAAGTTTGTTGTCAATCGTTAAGGCTATTCCCAGTCCCAATGTGCCTCAAAGTGTGAAAAATGTATGCTACCAAACGGTTTTTGTTCTCCATCTGGACGCCGCCAACGTCATCGTCCAGTATTATTTTCTTAATTCCTTCTTTTTTAGGCATTTACTTACTTACATATTTACATCCTCAACCCTTTGTTGAAAGGATGCAAAGCCAAGTTATATTACATATTACATTGTACTTTTGTGCCTCGTTGTTGTGTCATCGGCTCACCGCAGCGGCGTCTTTCTCTTCTCATACATTTATTCATTCGGTCAGGGGGAAGATGAGTTGAGAAAGATGGACCAAAGCAAAGAAATGTATAATTTGAATTTGGTTCAAATTTTTTGGTCGTGGTTGGTTTCTTTTTCTTTCTTTCTTTCTCCGCTGGATCCGAATGAAGAAGAAGAATGATGATGAGATGATATTACAAGATGAGATGGTGTTCTCGTTATCATCATCATTATTCTCACATTTTCCATAGTATTTTGTGGCAGACTTACATTACAACAACAACGCAAGCATCTTATCCTTTCTAGAAGCATTAAAAAGTTGCCGAAAGAAAGTATTTTTAATGCAGTCACGCGGCTTGGCTCCTTCTTCCTTTGTCATGTCATGTAACTTTACACTCAAAATCCGAGACGCTTATTCAAGGGACGCGACGCAGGCAAGGCGGAAAGAAGAGATGATGAAATGTATAACGCAATGAAATTAAAATTAATGAAATGCTATGAATTGAAGAGAGACACTTTTAGGTGTCCGTCCATGTCCAATCTTATCTTTAATCATATTAAGAAGTGGATACTATGTTCAGAATTATTCTCATCGCTATACCATGAAGGTTAGGTTTTCTCCCATCCACGAAATCCTTCAATAAGTCATGAAATTTTGGTCTTAAAATTGTAACACCGTAGCTATAAATTACCTTTTGAATGGAAAATGAAAGAGGGTTGAGAAAATGGAACAAGATGATATACCCCAGCTTAAAAAATGACACAAAAGAAGAAAGACACGTCGTGAGAGGGAGTCAAGTCCCTGGATAATTTTTCCCCCATATGTAAATACTTAATTGTTGTATAGCGTCACGTCTTGCCTTGAAGATGTAAGGCAACATGGACTTGGAGGAGGAAGATCGTCACGACATGAATCGCATCCATCCACACACAAATGCATTATTATTGGCATTGTTTGTCCCACAACAGAGGACCATCGTGGTTGATCATGCTTTCTCTGTAAATCCAAGTTTTCTGTGATCGGACATGTGTTACTTTTATTTCATCAGACGTCGTGATGATGAAGGGACAAAAGAAAGTCGTATCCAAGACGTTGTCTATGGAATTTTTAGGCAGGCAGTGGCCATTATCAAACAATCAATCGCAACTTTAGATTGAAGTCTGCTAGTCAACATAAGCCATCATCAAAATACAACTGTTTCGTTATCAATTAACTCTTCATTGCTTCGGGGCATCAGAGTGTAATTTCTCACCTCTGGGTGAAAGTGGCACATTTTGAATCAAAAGAAAAGTTGATAGGACAAACACTGCTTTCTCTGAGTGTTTTGTCAACCCCCTCCTTCATACCACACTCCATCAGGTGTTGTGCTTTCTCCTCCCTTCTCTCTCACCAAACTCTTTTCTTCTCTCTGACCTGACTTGCGCGCACAGGTTGCAGAAACCAAGTGCCGAAGGCAATGACAAATATCTTGCTTTCACAAAATCAAACACAGTTTTTTGTAAAGCACAGGGTTGAGATCATTTCAGAGTCTTCTGCGCGGAGAGGATTCCCATGAATTAACGTGATTCTAAGGACAAAGGAAGACCAAAAATTTATTTTTTCCTAGATAGCTCTAAATCAAGTCATGCAGGGAGTCGCAACAATCAATGCAACAAGAATAACAATGAAATAAGATACACACAACAACGGGACAGAGATGAATGGAATATGAATGAGCATCTGAACATTTTAAATAAATAAATAACTCTTCCCTCTGAAGATGTAAGTGTCTGAAGTCCCATTCCATTCTATTCTATGGTATTGTTGTTCTGCTGGGGCATGAATAAATATCATGGAAAGTGTAAGGGTAAATAGTATCGATTTGATTGAGGTTCATGATCTCCTTCCTTGCCTTCTTTTTACTCTTTTTTCCAACCTATAGAAATAACAATGAAACCACTAATATTAAGCCAACAACGAGTGAAGATGCTAACTAAAAAGTATTGCTGTAGATGATTAAGCAAACACACTACACAGCAATAATAATACACACTCCACTTTAGCTACTGGGCTTGAAATTTTTAAATTAAATAATGCGTATCCTTCTCCGGAGCACCAAGCCCATAAATTATGCATGCATGCAACCTCTTGAGTATTGAGTGTGGGTCTTTATTCAAATTTAAGGATCTAAAAAAGTTTTAAGGTGTTCCCATCCCATACGGCTGGACAGCGATAAATATTTTCTTCCTGACGTTGGATTTTTACTGGCCTTTTATGCCATGACTTTTTAAGGCCCCGACAACTTTATCCTGGAGAGAGGACACCAATCAAACGCATGGCCCACTTATTTTTTAAGACTCATCTCGACCCAAGCAACAATCATCGTACATTTTCTCATCTCATTTGACCGTAGGCAGGGTCCATAACATAAGAAGGCACGACACAGAGGTTGGTGGTTGATGGTAGATGGTACTTCTTACAAAGTAAAGACCAGTAGCCCTCTGATCTACTTAATTTGATCCTCAGCTGATTGCATGCAGGAGTTGATGGATAAAGAAGTAGGCACCCCACCTCCTCACCTGCTTCTTCACATCCATGATTTTATGATACGTCAAGGTAATGAAATTTCTAAAAATGTGTTTGAAAATGAAAAAAGAAATTGGAAAATGCAGAAGAAATAAGAAAGAACCTTTCTCGTTTCGTATCGTATCATCCTCTGATCTCTCCCATCGATCTCATTTCGCCGTGTGTGTGCTTTCTTCCTCCTTTCCATCCATTCCATCCAACTACTTTTTAGTAACCCGTGGGTCTTTTCGTTCCTAATTTTAATTTATCTTTCCTCTTCCTCCTCACTATTGAACACAAGCAACATCATTTTCTTCAAGTGCCTTCTTCATCCTCCCAAAAATTTTGAAACATGCATGCATCCACTTCATCTTTCCGACATGACACGACATGTAAATTAAGTTTATTCTCTTTTTTACATCCTACTTTATTTCATCCACCCATGGTTGATAGAGGAACATAGCCACAGACAAATGATATTTTTATTCATAGGAAAAAATTCCAAGCCCAGAAGCCCAGAGTCCAAAAGAAAGAAGGCAGGAATAAAGTCAGACAAAAGATTATCTATTATTTAACAGCGTGGGCTGAGCACAGAGAAAAACAGAGAGGCTGAAATAATGGACGAAAGAGAGAGAGGAGATGAGATGTGCTGTAATATTATTATGACATGAATTGTATGACTACCGGCTACCGTGTTACGCACTTCAATTTGATTCTTCAAGTCAAGAAGTGAAATTATTCCATTCCACCACTCTTCTGCTCACGCATCTACAGCATCTCTCTAATCTAATCTAATCTCTGAGACGGGGTCCACTTCACTTTTTTTTATAAAACAAAACAATGTAATGGCGCATTGTGTAAATGAAAGGAAACCGTTGTGGTTGGTTTGGTTGTTGGTGGTGATTGATGCCAGTTTCAATAAAGACAAAGAAAAATATCGACTTGGTCGTGTCGAAGGGAATGTGGAATGTGAATTCGGTGAAAGAAAATCAAGAGTTTCTCTTCCATGCTTATCTTGCCAGGATTGATGTCTTGGAGTTTTTATTTATTGATAATTCATAAAGCCCACAGTCTTTTCTCTCTCACTGTTGTCTAATCTCACTCATCAAGAATCACTGGAGACATATTGGTATTGGTACAGGACGGGTCATTATTCTGAGTCAAAGAGATTGTAGCCAAGAGTCCAATCTTGGGTGCACAGAGTCGAGGTGCTGAGCTAAAAAGGTTATCTTTGTTGCGTGGCTCGAGAATTTTACAGGTTCCTGTTTCATTCAGGGTAAATAATAAAGGTACTGATAATGTTGCGAGTGAGTACTATTGCCCCCGTATGAATGAACCACTGAACAAAAGCTGTGAGGTACAAATGTTAATTTGAAATACTAATTATCCACAAGTCTAATATTTTTAAGTCGCAACCAACCATCATAAATTGAGTGGTGAAGGTCAGTGTCAGGAGAGGAAGGCAATCAAGGGAAAGAACAGTAGCATTTCTTATTATTATTAATGGTAGAATTTTAAATGAGAAAGAAAACGAATGAGTAGTGGAGGGAACATGATAAAGCACTTAACCCTACTTCCTTACTAACTAACTTTCTTTCTTATCTTTTGGGTGATTAAGAAGAAAGCTTCCCAACGTTCCGTTCCTAGGATAGGAGTATGTTTTATGCAGGAGGAAATTCTGAAAGGTGGGAGGAGTTGAAAAGTCTTATTGACTTGAAATAAATAAAACAAAATGAAATAAAATATGAAATAGTAATAAGTAAATCAGACTTGTTTTCTTTCCAGCTACCTGAAGTACGTAAAATTCGTTTCATTTCATTTCATGAGCATGGTCATAAATTATAATAAAAAGTTTGTAAAGAAAGTTTTCAAATTGTGTGTACCTTTTTCT
>JAQIWU010001432.1:0-16464 GCA_034696445.1 Isotomiella minor
CGCCGTCCAAACTAGGAGGCGTGTTTCCAATACTTTTATATTCTTCTTTAGATCTGAGTGCTAGAGACAAAGAAATATAGGTAAGCTGTACATTTCAGGAATTTGGCAAACTTACAGATAACGATTTCATTCCGGATCTCGTTTAGTTTCCCGTCATCACGATTTCGTCGTCTCTTTCCAGCCGACCTGTTCCCTTTGGCGTCACGACAAAATCCTGCCAAACTATTCAGAATCCGACATCTGAATCCCTGCGTCAAGGCCTGAAGTTGCTCCATCTAAATAAGCACCGAAATACATTCGAATGTGCGTCAAAAGTTTCATGTCCTTTGTTTACTCACCGCAACGACAACTTCCTCAAAATCCGTCACTGACTGGACGCAGGAAAGGCAGAGTGGCTTTTCCACAAGCCTCTGTTTGAACACGTCACTCGGGATGTCCAGGGCTTTGCACAGGCTCTGAGACAAGTCCAGCGTGGGTTTTGAAGAAGGACTCATTTTTTCCACGAAGGTCACCTGTGGAAGTCTTCTTTTTTTCTTTTCTCGTTTGGTTGTGGTCACGTCGTGGACATTGGACCATGATGGGGGAACCAAAGCGTTGCAGAGAAGGCACACTCCACTGATGATGATGGACTCCTGAGACTTGGACGTCATTATTGTTGGAACGGGATGTCTCCGTCTGTCAGCTTTCGGTTCAATCCAAAAAATTCGGTTGACGGGAAAAACAGCCGATGACAACAAACAAACAAAGATCGAGCAGCTGCTACTTTTGTGCTCCGGATGTTTCGCGACAGATTCAAAATTCACAAAAAATTACAGAGGTCAAAAGGATGTCCTTTCGCACTCTCTTCAAACTGACCAGGTACTTGATCAAATAAACAAACGTGTCGGTCCTGGTTTTTTTAGAGGTGTCCTTAATCTTGCCAGGGTGGGGACGAAGGTGGGTTTGGCCGGAGGGGTGGTGTACCTCTACTACGATGCCGGACTCTGGAAGGGGTCGGAGGAGACGATTGCCAACTACGATAAGTTCCTCCAGGATGTGGAGAAGGCGTACAAGGGGTCCCCTCACGACCTCCAGAAGTGGGTAGAGTATGGAACTTCCACAGTGTCAGGAGGCGTGGTTCAACCCGTTCAGAAAGTGAGTGAATAAACCTTGGCTTGGTAGAGAAAGGTTAACATTTTTGTCTTTGTAGTCCACAAGGGAGTTTCGTGAGAAATGGCTAAGCTTCGTGGACACCTCCTTCATTAGCGAGTCAGGAGGGGATGGCGTGGTCAAGCCGACCTGGAACAAGGGCGTGAGTCTGTCCCTAGAGGCGCTCAAAGACTCTCCAGTGACCCTGAGCCGTTGGAGTCAGACTGGGTGGGACATGATGGGTCAGTTCGTCAAGGAACAAAGCTCTGGGGTGGAGGCGCCTGTGAAACACTGACAAGTCTAAAAATTAAAAGTAGTCCTTCCGAGTTGTAAATTAACGGTAGAGAAATGAAGCCAAGAACGCAATACAAATTTCCAATGCTTAAATTTTCTCTTGTTTTTATTTGTTTTTTTATTTTTTGCTTTGGGGAGAAAGGTTTAAGCCTTAGACTCTCCGTTTGGAGCATCCACCTCCACCTTCGTAGCAGCAGCAGCGTCCCCAGCCGCACTAGCTTTCGCCTTCTTGTTCTTCTTCTTACTTGGGTTGACTCCAGAGGCGAGCAGTTTCTGTAAGAGAGAAAGAAAGAGGCGTGGTAGAGAAAGAAAGGGTTGCCCTTTTGTTAAATGAAATAAAAGATGTTTCGAAGGTCCAACAAGAAAATCTGCATTTGTCACTCGACAAGGTTGAATTGACATCTTTTCTTTTTTACCTTGGTCTCCTCGTCCTCAATCTTATGCTCCGACTCATACAAGTCAGGGTCGAAGGGAAGCCCTGTGATTTTATGAAGACCGGAAGGCATGAGCAGAACGGTGAATTTGAACTGAGCCACGACCTCCCCACTTTTCTCATATAGAACTTGGTAAGGGTCAATTAATTTCATTTTGACACACTCAGACATTCCCAACTTGGCCTTCTTCTCATCCTCAAAATCCCTTAGGTTGAAAGCCATCATCCCATGTTTACTTTGAACCTGGAGGGAAAGGAAAAAGTAAAAGGTAACCCCTTCTTAAAGTTATGGCATCTTACTTCACTGAAGAAAGCCCTAGCAGCCTTTAGTTTAAGCATGTACTGCTCATCTGTCCTTTTATAGACCGATACCCTCGTGTTCATCTCCTTTCCCTGAAAAATGGAACAAAAAATAGACTCAATGAGTGTTGTGATACAGGTACCACAAAAAGCGTCCACCAAGCCAACTTCTTCTTGGAAGTTTTGGCTTGGGAGAGACCGGGTTAGGAGTTTTCGTTATTACCTGCCCCTCCCCAGTGGAAATAAGTACATCAACAGCATACACTTCATTCACTTCAAAAGTACATTTCTCATATTCCTTCCGCTGAGCCTCGTTGGGATTTTGAATGATACTCTTTTCCCCATCGATCCGATTCTGTTGCAACTGATGGCTCAACATCCCCTCAATCGGCTTGCACTTGAAGGCCTCCGCAATGGCGGACACATTGGAGGTGACCTTGTCAGACTCGTTGGCAGGGCGTACGAGACGGAGGGCTGCCTCTGAGGCGTAGTGGGCGGCTAGGATGACGTCCGCCTTCCTCCCTGACACCTTACCCTTGGGGTCCACCACCAGTGTGTGCGCCACGACGGCAATGAACCCGTCTATGTGAGTCCCCATGTCACTAAAAAAGACAAACATAAAGGTTAAATTCTCAAGTGTCTGAAGAGAGAATAGTCCTTTTACATTTTGCACACATCCTCCTCCTTGAGGACGTAGTCAGGCTCCGTGTTCAAGGGAGAAAAGTGGCAGATGCAGTTGTTCACGGAGAGGCACGTGGGGAAGGCGATTCCTACACGGAAAAGAAAAAGGGGTCAGTACAATTTCCCTACACCAAGCCAACTTCTTCAAAGTTTTGGCAAAGGTACCTTTCTTCATGTCCTTCTCCTTCTTGAACTGTTTCCCCGTCTCCTCAAGGATCATCTTGTCCGCAAGGATGCAGAGCTCTCGAACCGATGCCCCTGTCACAGCCTTTGCCACGACTGCCTTCAACGCCTCTGCAAAGACAAATGAATTTCAGAGGTGACACACACTAAAAAGACAACATATGTTTGTCAAAAAATCAAATTTACTTTGTGTAATCTCCGCAGCCATTTTGTACTTGGTCACGACCAAGTCCTCCGCAATCGTCTTCTCCCCTCCTCCATCCTTGTCCGTCATGGTCGGTCGCCTAAAAAGAAAGTGTCCTCCAAATATAAATTTCACGTGACCAGATTTGTCTTTTGACTTACTTTTAATTGTAGAAAACAACCACCTTCCTTCCTTGAATTTGTTTGCAACAGCAGCAGAAGAAGAGGAAGAAGAAGAAAAGAAAACTCGTTCCCTTTTCTTTAGTCCCTTGACTGTGCAAAAAAAAGTGACTGCTTCAAAAATTGAAAGGTGTCTGTTCTCTTCTCTTCAATCAAACGGTTGCAAGTCAAAAAAGCACACAATGCTTTGGGTCTTTTTGTCTCCCTCCTTCAGGGGGAGAGAGCGACCACACATCCCGTCCTTCTTTTAGCCCTTTTGGAAGTAAAGATAAGCTCTTAACTTGTCTCTCTGATTTGGAGGAAGTTGCAAGGGTTTTGGAAAGGGGGTGTGGGTGTGGACGGACCCTTACGGTCGTTGGGGGAAGTTGAGATCACTTGGAGTCGCGGCTCCCTTCGAACAGGTTTGAAAGAACAAAATAAAGCTTTTTTGGAAAAAGGGACACTGGATTTGGAACTTTCTCATGAAATTGAAATTGACCAATTTTTTTGTAGTTTAGTGTGTTAGGAAGGTAAGGGGGAGGAGGGGGTGTTTTACACAGCCTCTTTTTGACTTTTGTCTTTTTTCAGAAGAAGGAAAAGAGAGGGTGTCTGGATTTCGACGATGGAGGAAGAAGAAGACGCTTGCCACAATGCCAAGAAGGTCATGGGGGTCACTGAAGGTGGGGGGACTTGCACCGAGCCTGGACAGACCACACCTTCATATCCAGATGGAGGGAAGGGGGAGGGTGGGGGTCATGTATCCTTGGAACAAACTCTCCCTCCTGCAGTGCCAGAAGTAGGGACGAAGACGACAGGGGATGATCCTGGACCCCCACTCCTTCTTCCAATGGTGTCTTTAGAAGGGAGTGGTGGAGGGGGATTCAAGGTCCCTAAGATCCCTGACCCAAAGGTAAAGAGATAGAATAGCCCTTCAAAAGGTCGGTGTCCGTGCCTCTCAATTGACTAAATAATTATAATTACCTATAGGTGGACGCCATTATCAAACCACCCTCCTCCGCCTTCTCCAGTAGTGGGCCTTTTTTGTCCAGTCTGCCAAGAATCATGGGATTTCCTTATGCAGGGTCTTCCACGACGGATATGTATCCAAATCCACCCCCTCCTGTTGTTCGTGACTTGGAGAAGGAGAGTGCGATGGACAAGACTATAAATGAAGTCATTGCCTGCGCCTCCTTGGACAAGGAGAATACCGACGTGGACGTGGATCCCCTCCGCCTCTCCCCCATCCTGTGCAGCAGCACCCCGAACCTTGATAGCATGATTAAACTTGTCAAAGTGAAGAAGACAACAACAGGATTCAAGTCTAAATCCAAATCGAAAACCTTGATGAAGCTCAAGAATAAGAAAATGGGAGAGACGAGGGGGAGGAAGTCGAAAAAGTGGATGCTGGAAAATGGCCACCTCCTCATCCAAACCAGAAAGTACAGGAAGAGGAAGAACAATAAGAATTTGCTGGCTGAATTGAATGAGAATGTTAATGCTGATAAACCCACGGTGGAGAGTGGGAGAAAAGCCACCCCCTCCCCAGCAGTGCCTTCGGAATACACGGTAATTAATTAGGAAGAAGTTGTAGAGAAAGGGATAAAGACATTTTTGTTGTTTATTTACAGAAGAAGGAGATCCTGGACGCCGTGTATCTGGACCACAACTACTGCCAAGTCCTCTATTCCGCAAACAGGTCCAAAGTCCAACCATTCCGTCATCTTTTCGGTCCTAAGGATGAGTTCAAAGCGACGTTTGTACCAGAGACATTGATTAGTCCGAATAAGTACCTCCCCCATGTTCCCGTTCCCCCAAGTCCTTCTCCCCCGCCAGTCTCGCCTCCTGTCAAGTCAAAACTTGAATTGCTACTGCTCAAGTAAGTACAACATTTCTTAGAGGTTGGCTTGGTATAGAGAGAGGGTTAATTTGCGTTTCTTTCAGAGGGGGAACTGCTACCCCATCTCCCCCTTCTTCTTCAGGAGGAAGCAAGCGGAGTTCAACGCCATCCTCCTCCTCGGCTAAAAAATACTGGGAATTTCACGACGAGACTGATGAAGAACTTGATGTCGTGACCCCGGATGAGAAGGACGTCAAGGAACTCATCCCGTATGACGCAGCAAAAGCCAAAAATCTCATGCTCCAGTGCGACCAACATTCTAAAATCATTCGGTCCATTGATGATGACAATTGGGAGAGTCAGATCATGAAGTAAGGACCTTACCTTACTACAATAGAACCATGGTTTGGGCAGTTGAAAATTCAAAATCCTTGCTCCCCCAAGCCAAGCATTAAACAGGGTTAAAGTCATTTTTTATTCTTTGACTATAGAACGGGCTGGACGTCGACGCAAAGGAAACTATTTGACAACGTGATAAAAGCCCTTCATGGGGAGCGCCTCTCTCGACTCGCATACGATGGGAACCCTGCTGAGCCGGTCCTTCGTCGCTGCTCGTTGGACCGCACGGCGAGGAAGATCCGATGCGCCCTCATGATGGTCCAGTGGAATTCGAAATTAACCCAGTGGTTGCATGGGGTCCTCATTGAGAACCTGAACCAGACGTATTTGGCAATATATTTGGACGTCCTCCAGGTAAAACGAAACGTTTGAAATTGTAAAGACCTGTGGTTAATCAATGTCTTTTTTATAGACCTTGAAGGCCGTCGCTCCATCACTAGTGGATAAAATGATCGTCCTATCTAAAGAAAAAGTTCGTTTGCCAAGCATCCCCATTATGGAGTCCCTGTCTACCACCACTAGCCCTGTGAAGGAGGCGCTCTCATCCATATCTGAAAATACTAGTGAATCCAACAACAACTCTGTGGACGAGGAGAAGCGAGCAGTCCTTCAGGAAGTCCTTTCGAAGAAGGCGAACAACTTGAGTGTGGATGCGTTGAGTCTGTTATTGAAGAAGCCGTGGGATCCATTTTCCCCCGTCGTTCACCCCACAAAAGTGAGGAGGATTACGAACGAACCAGTGTTTCTGTACGTTCCCTGTGTCTCTCCTACTACTTCACCGAGTTGTTCAAAGAGGTTCAAGAATTTCCTGACCATGTTTTCAGCGTTGGGCAAGGTACGATTTATACAAGTATCAGAAATACTAACGCTGATGTTATCTGTCTGTGTGTGGAGCCTTTTCTCCCTTCGAATAACATGTAGGGCTTGAAGTCTTCTCTACATGTATATATGGCAGAAAAGTATTTTGTATTTTTCGGGAATATATTTTTGTTTGTAATATCTCTGATACTTCAGACTTTTGTTTGTTTATTGAGTGCTACTGATTTTTTGATTAGGTGATCACGATTAACGTCCACGGAGGGAACGTATGCTCAGTCGCAAAGTTTGCCAAGAAGCTCCTCACCATAACAAAGGAGAAGATCGTGGAAACCCGAAGGGTCTTTCCTGACAAGCCTTTATTCCTCATCGGATGGGGGACCGGCTCAATAGTTGCGACTACGGTGTCCGTCACTCATCAAGTGGACGGCGTAGTAGCCCTCTCCTTCCCACTGTTTGGCCTGGCCGGACCGCGTGGGACCCTGGACGACCCTGTGTTGGACATGAAGAAACCTGTGATGTTTGTTATTGGGGGCAGATCTCCGGACGTTACGTAAGTGTAAAAGCTTGACATGAAAACGACTGGATTTTGGCATTTAATTGACCTACTTAGTCTCACGGATATGGAGCTGCTACGAAAACAACTGAGCTGTGAATCCTCCCTCGTCATCATTGGGAGCGGGGATAAGAACCTACGCCTGAGTCGAGCACATCGAGAGCGACTCCTCGTGACGCAGTCGTGGGTGGATAAGTGCATCGTAGATGAGATTGCGTACTTTGTCAACCTCCATTCTCGACACCCGTTGAACACCCCTCCTAATTTCTGGCTCAATAAGTCGCGGAATAAGTCCCAGCAGTCACACCCACACCCGGTTGAACGAAAGAGGATGATGAGTACAGCGTCTTCCTCCTCCAGGTTTGAAGCAGGAGGTCCCTCAATGCCAATACCAATGATGCAGCCCCTTCCCTTATTGTCCGACATGCCTTCCTTGAGCAGAATTGACGTAGAAATGCCAAGCTTTGGTCCAGAGAAAGAAAGCTGTTTGACAACGACAACGACGCCTTTAATTTTAAAGTCGAAATCTAAGAAAAAATTATATGAGGACAAGTCGGAGCTTAATGCTGCCAAGAGGCCAAAGACGGACAAGAAGAAGATGCCTAGTAGTGGAAGTTCCGGTTTTATCGGTGGTGAGTTACATAAATAAATTTCCGTACCATAACCGTAAAAAACATATACTTCCTCTGTTTGCGGCCGGAGGCTACGAATAGAGGAAATCCGGTATTTAATTTGTACCTTGCAATTGAAATTGACGTGTTAATTTGTCTTAGATGATATTTCTCTACCTCAACAACAACGGAAGCAGTCCGACGACCCGGATTATGTGAGCCCTGTTCTAAGTTACTTGGGTGCAACACCAGGACAGGTTAGTTGAACTGTTGGTATTCCTTTCATTGATTACTTTGTGTGCAACACACCGATTTGGGTCGTACATTATATTGTGTCTTGTCTTACAGGGTGGCCTACTTCACAACCTGTTGAGTCCAACGACGCCAACAACAACGCACATTCCTCCTCCTTCCTCATCACATGCTAATGCCTCTGTACCCATACTTCTGGGCGATGTAGGGAAAGTCTCGTCTATGATGATGATGAACAGACCTACGTTGGTCAAAATCCCAAAGAAGGTGAGAGCCAGAGCGCCAGCGGCGTCCACCTCCACTTCCACAGGCCCGGTTCCACCTCCTCCTTCTTCGGTAGACAAGGACAAAAGTGCCAACAAAGTAGCAGTTCTGGCCGGAGGTGCCACTGCAACCGCCGTCCCAGGACCCGTGATCCCTACATTCACATCCATGGACTCGATGCGACAATACCTCCTCCAACATCAACATGTCATGCAAAAACACTTGCACCACATTCAAACCTCGTCATTAGCGTCTTCCCAGTCCCCTCAATTGCTGAGACTCTTGTCACCCCCTTTGTCAGGAGGACTACCACAGTTTAACAACCATCCTTCCTCGGCACCCTACGCAGCCCCAGTGACTCCAGATGGAATGATATTACCTACAAAGATCGATGCTGGGAACATCGGCCTGCCTTCGGATACAAATGTGACGCTTATAAAGCCCCCATCATCTGCGGAGGGTCCAGGGAAGAAGCCGCCCACCGATGTGCCCCGGTTTTCCGCCCCTTCAGTCCCACAGCAAGGGGCAATCATTCGGACCCCCACTCCCTTCCCATTGCACTCGCAAAGTGTGAGCAGTGGTAAGCCCTTCCCACTGCACACAACACAAAGTGTGAGCAGTGGTAAGGAAGTATCTCAGGCACACCAAGACCTTATCCGATTAGTCACGTCTACCATGACGAACATGAGCTCTTTTAAATCTACCACTACCACCACTACTACTACCACTGCCACGACCAGTTCCATCCTCCCCTTTCAGCCGAGGAGTCTGGGGATCCCGATCCCAGTCTTGGGAGAAGGGGCTCAAGCAAATGTTGTTTTCAAAACGGGGGACAAGACCATCGCGACGATGCTGAGTACGGAGGATGTGAAATCCCTCTTTGCTGGGGGGATCCTTCGCTGTAATGTCCCCGGGGAAAGTGCGCCGGTGAACATTGTCCTTAAACCTCAGCAGACCCCAATTGTGTCCCAGAATCCAATAATGCTCCAGCATCAAAATCCAATGCCGATGCCCCTGCGTATGTCTGCGCCTGTACAACAAAATCCAAACCCGGGACCTGCACCCAGTGTTCCTGTCCCTGTACCTCGGCCGGTGCCGGTGCAACCGCCGTCAATGTCTTCGTTTCCCATTATTACGGGTGTCAAGTCCCTGGCAAGTGGTAATAGTTGTCCTCCTCCTCCTGCCACGCCAGACACCAGCACTGCTTCAGGAGAAAGTGGAAGTGGACCTCCAATCGTGTTTGCAAAGAAGAGCGTGCCTTTACCAATGGTGTCCCCGCCCTCCATTGCGGCGAGCATGAAGCGAAAAGTGAACGAGAGTAATAATAAAAACAACAGTCCATCGTCATCTTCCCCAGTAAAGAAGAAACCCAGGAGGGCGTCCAAGTCGAAAACTCCTCCAGAGCCTAAGAAAGTGAAAGGAGCGGATGCTCCCAAGACCAAGAAGGAACCGGTCGCAGCTTCAGCGTCTCCCTCATCCTCACCTTCCAAATCTAAGAAACCGACTGCATATCCTCCGAAAAAGAGACCAATCCCACTGCCTCTGGTGACCACCACAACTGAGCCAACTCCTCCTCAATCAGATGTCTTGCCGATGCCTGAAAAGTCGCAGACGCCAGGTGAAAAGAAAGTTGAAAAGACTTGTGACAAATCCGATGTTAGCACACCTTCCCAAACAACGAAACCGAAACAAGTGTTCACAAGACGCTCCTCGAAAGAGCCTGCAGAAACCAAGTTGATTTCTCCACCTGCTCGGAGAAAGTCTGTTTCGTCCCGAACCCCAACGAAGAAAGAAAGTACTGCAGCCCTCAGCAGCAGTACCAAAGCTGATGACAAACCGGTCAAGGCAAAAGTAGCAAAGGAAAAGGACAAGTCCAAAGTCGACCCTAAGGAAATAGCTGCTCAAATATTTGCTTCGAAAGAAAAGTTGGAAGGAGAAGCCTCCTCCACCTCTTCAGAAACTCAAGGGAGGAAAAAATCGACGACTGGTGAAGCTCCAGCAGTAGAAACCCCACCACCACCAGTGGAAGAAGATGGTCATACGAGTGGGGCTGATAAGGAGAAAGGGAAGAGAAAGCTCCGAGAACTACGGTCAAGAAAAGTGCTCCGATAACACTTTCTCCTCCAAACCAACTTCTTCGAGGAAGTTGGCTTGGTCGAGAAGGCGTGCCAGTTCGTTCATTAGCCCCTCCACAAGTTAATTTATAAGATGCAAACTAAAGCCATGGGGGTCGTTCCATGACCCATTATTTTTTCAGGAAACAAAGACAAGTAGTAGAACAGATTACTTTTATCATCATCCATGAAGTGAACAATAATAATCTAGATGTAATAATAATATTAGATTTGGCTATGTGCAAAAACCACCAAATTCTGCTCTCTTTGTACACCATTTTTGTACTCTTTCTGTGAACGGTGGCTTGTTTATTACACTCTATAAATAAAAAGGGGTTTAACTGAAATTCAATATCGTCATCATCATCATTATTCCAAATTTGCCATCTCATATAAAGCAATAATCTTTGGTTTTTCAATCAACTCTGGTATCACGAGAACGACCATTGTTTGTTTGTGCCCTGGTTTTTGGTCGTAGTAATAAAAATAAATGAGCTTATCATCTCGTCATCACAAATGCAGGAGATCAGGATGACGAAGAAGAGAGAATGAAAGTCGTCATTTGTAGGCGTTTGATATGGAAATGAGGTTTGTTTAGGCATGGCTTGGGTGAAAGTTTCACTCGAGGCTGGTAAAAAAGTTTCTTTTGCTGGTTTTCTCTTTTGTAACCCTTTGGGCCCCATACACTTTAGTACAGTAGTAAGGAAATTGTTAATTCTTTTTCCCTGCATGTCAGGTAGAGAAAGTGGGGAATTGGACAGTGAATAAATGTCATCATCATCATCTTCTTCCCCAAGGAGGTTGGGAACAACGAGATGATTTGTTGGGATATTTGTCATACATTTTATTTTATTCTAGGCTTCTGGAAATATCTCGTAAAATACGTCCTTTGCATGTTCAAAGAGACAAATTGGAGTGTCAGATCGGCATGTTCAAAGTAGTTTATAGAACTTGAGTTTTTTTTTGTTTTGTACATCATCTACACAAATACGATCACAAATAAATAATGAGGTGGGTAATATGGATGGAAAAGTGGGTGCAGGAGGAAGGAAGGAAGAAAGTTAGGTTGGACCAGGGATGCTGCATATGGAGAAAGCTTACGCTTTCTCCCCACTTTTGTATAAGCCACTTTGACTTGACTTTCTCTCCCCATGATGATGGAAATTCGCTTCCTGTTGTTCAGCACCTTTGTAGAGGAAGCAACAAGTACCTTTTGAATTTTGGCGGAGGCGTATAAAAATTATTACTGCGTCTATGCCTATTACATGCCCGGAGCCTTTTGGTCAATAATAATGTCAACTGTCATGTCATATAGGGAGCGAGCACCCTCGTCTCATCAGAATTTATATAGAATGACTCTTGATGAAAGCCACAAAAGCACTCCAACAACACAATCTGCTCTGCTTTTCCCCTTCCCTTTGGAAGTGTCAAGTGGGATATTATTGGATTTTATAATTCAAAATGACTTGAGGATAGCAAGCAGGCAAACCAACCAATCAACCCATAAAGTGTAAACTCGACCACAGACAGAATTGAAAATGCTTTCACCCTTCCTCCCAATCGCAATTCATTACTCAAATCAAAATTGTATAGACACACAATACATTACAGTGTGGAACTATGCGATGTTAGATTCTAAAAGCAAAGTGAAAGGTAAGGTATCGGATAGGGGGCAAGGTGAGAATTTCGTTTGGTTTTTACCCCAAATCTGCCTAAAAATGCTATAGATTTTAGTGGCTTTTGATCTTTTTGTCCACATTACACCCTACAACCTAAGCTTTGGGGGAGGAGGAATCGTCTGCCCAAGCTTTCACCTCGTCGAAATTAAATGGATATTAGGTTGATTAGTTGATTTGATGACGCTGATGTCTTTTTTTGTGCGCACATTTGTACGCGATTATCATATGACTTGTCACTATTTGTAACTCTATCCATTTGTATTATTTGTCAAATGACGTTCGAAAAAAAACTCCCTTTGCTCTGCTATCTTTGTCCTCTTGGATGGATGGAACAATGTTTTATGCACATCCGCCCAATAATTCCACCAAAAAAGCAATATGCTTCCCAACGAATGAACGGCGTAGGTAGGAAGGAGAAAGCAACAGGGCAGAAGAGAGAGGGGGAAGTGAGGGATATAAAATAGAACGCACATAAAAGCTGGGGACCCATTCGCAATCGTCACTTCATCCTAATCGTCCAGAGGAGCTATCTACAGCCATTAAACACTTTTAGGTGCTGGAACTGAAATTATTACACAGATTGCACTTTTCCGGTACAACATCCACAAACTTTCAAAGCCTAGAAGCAAGAGAAAGTTTCCATACGACTAGTCTCACTTTTCCCGTTTGTTGGTAAGGATGTTCCTTTCATCACTCAACCCTTGCTTTTTTCAATAATATATTATTTTTTGTGGAGGACATAGCATTTTGAAAGAAATATGGTGACCATCCTGGGATTCCAGTTGAGGGAGGAGTCATTCCGAGCATTGGGGACCTGGACAATCACCCTCCTTCTTCTCTGGGGTCAAGTGAGATACTCCGAAGGTGAGCCATATTTCCTTTCCTCCAATTCCCAAAAAATAGTCACTTGCTTATCTACATCCACACACAAGTGGGTGGACCCATAGGTGGGGCGAAATGAGAATTTATTTTTAGTCTCGTTGCTTCCACCCAAACAAACTTTCACTCAAAAAATTACAGTTTTTCAGTAAGCTCAAAGTTTGATTCACCAAAGCATAACATGGAAAAGTTTTCTACGTTTTGACTCTTTAAAAAGGCAGTGCCTGTGCATGACTGGGGTTGACAGGTGGGATCATTTCCTGTCCAATTCATGACTTGTCTCACGCTGGGATAAACAAGGGACTTGGCACTTTTTTTACACATTTACATTTGGCAGAGGATGTGTTGGGAAACTTCATAATTTAATGACGATACCACCTTTCCCGCTGGGTGAAAGCAAATACTATGCTTCATTTTTTGATGGATTCCTCTGTCAAATAAACAGGGCTTTTAAAACGGCTGGCTTCAATTTGAGAGCCTAACTTATTTAAGGCTCTAAAAGTGCTTTCACTTTACATACCGTGTGGGTGTAATTTGAGCTGACATTTGGGACAGCATATATGTATTACTTAATTGACCTGGCATTCCTCCTTCCATTGTCTAAAATTCAAGGCTCACTCATCTATCTTCCAACTGTCACTTCGTATTCCAAACTCTTTTCCAGCTAAAATAACATAAAATAGAAAGTTTTTTGGGTTTTTTGGTTTGGGAAAGTGATGGGTTTTTTAGAGAGTCAAATTGTGAATTGAAGGGAAAACACGACAACGAGAAGTGATGGTAGAAATTGAGAATGAAGAGTGAAAGACTATCAAGGATTTAGGGGAAGTAAACGGGAGTGAAAGAGGTTTCATGAGAGATTTGCATTTGATTAGATTTCAACTCACTAAAGACCGTTCAGCTTTCACTACCACTTTGCACTTTACTTTCTGTGGTATCTTTCCAAAATCTACATCCATCCACCTGATGGATTCCACAGTGAAAGCACGTATAGGTAGAATGAATGAATGAATGAGCTTGTTTTATCAAATAGGACTTGACACCTTAATGACTTGTTCATACAATGGCAAATAATGGGACACTTGTCGTGTGTTTGTCTACTCCTTAGCTTAGATGGTTGAGTCATCTTCTTTTTTTAGAATCACTGAGAAAGTCAAGTTATAATGATGATGAAAGAGAGATCGAGTCGTCGTGAAAAAGAAAAGTTTTAATGACTTACTTACGATCAAAAGTTTGGGAGAGTTGTAACAATACGTCTTTGCCAAAGGTCGCTAGAGTGAAAGCTATCTATCACCACATCACGCGGTCTTTCGCTCACATGTCGAAAGTGAGAGTCAACTTTTCTGATGTATTGAAACCTGGGACAAGAGTCATAGGTTTCTTAAAGAAAGAGAGGAATCAAATCAAAGGGAAGGAAAGAGTTTTCGTTTTTATAGTCACGTAAAGTTATCGATTTTAAGAGAGGAGGTTTTTCAGGTTATCGGTTTTTAATAAGGTGCATCGGAGACGGTGTAATTTTGAACTGGATGAATGCCGGATGCAATTAAAACTGCAGAGAGTTTCTTCTTGTGACACAGTTTGAGGGTTTGACTCGACTCGACTTGCATAAAACAATAAATAATTGCTTCTCGAGTTTCATTTTTCATTTGATACTTGTTGACTTTAATCTTTGAAATGTTTACAGCCGATAAAATTTTGACTCGATAAGTCAAAAATTGTGAAAAGATTGCTCAGGATTGGCGTAATGTAGAATTACAAACTTTTAGCTGAAATGTTGAAGCAGTGGCATGAGATCTTTTTGAGATCTTTTCTATCTACTGCCTTCTTAGATTCACTTATACCCTCTTTTCATGACACTTTTATTATTCCCTGGTAGGTAGGCTCCTTATATAGGAGACAACATTAGGGGGAAGTATACATCACTGATAAAGCACTGGTGAAAGTGACTACTTTCACCTGACCCATGAACACAACTTTGCACTCCTCACAATGGCTTTATTTCTGTGATCTGTCTTTATTACATGATTAAATGACCCTTATTGTTGACACCTCTTTTTGAGAGTGTCTCAAAACACTGCGTCATTCTCCAACCTCATAAAGTCATGCTTTCTCCAGATTTGGACCAAGTGTCATAAATCAATCTGACCCAAAAAAGCGTTGATATTGTTAGGCTTATCTTATCCTCAGTTTGATGATTGGGTTTTTATTTGCAGCGGGATGCCAACGTTTCGGCCACTCCTGCTTTGGGGCCCATGGGAAGCGAGCTGAAGGAGTGGGGGCAGAGGGTTTATTAAATGGAGTCCCATCAAATATTATGGAGGACAACAACAATGTCCCCATTCAACAACAAGCCTACTATGCAGCGAATCGGGTGGTTCCCTACGGTCTTAATTGGGTAATTAATACAGGAACCCTTTTTATGTGACACAAAAAATTGTCACATGAAAAAGGTTTCATTATTAATTTACTTTTTGAAGATGTTTTAAAACGCTTGTGTTTTTACAGTTGTACGCTCCTCGTCGATCCCTGCAGGACCCGGCAGTGTACAGATACCCACCTGTGGAGGACTCTGTGGCTGGAGAAAGAAGGAGAAAGTAGAAAATCCAAGTGAAAGTTACGTTGGTCAACCACCATTTTTCTAAAGTATGGTACAGAAAAAGCAAGATATGGGGAAGGAATATACAACCCTCAACAATCAGTAAAACAAGAGTCTATAAAAAATATTATGTAGAATGATTCAAACACGTATTAGATAATATACTGTAGCATAGATGTTACAATTATGTGGTGTGTTATTGGAGAAAGTAGACAAATTTAAAAAACGCAAGATGCTTACAATTAGTTGGTTAGCTTTACATAGTTAGACAAGTTCTTGGATTTAAATTGATATTATGCACTTCAGTCTTGCATTGCATGTTTTATAAATCTTATTAAGGAGTGGTCAGAAATGAAGGAAAAACAATTCAATTGGAATTTTAAAGTTTTATGCTTGCTTTGAAAGCCTGGACGGAATTAAAAATTGATTGTGATACGTCATTCTCAAACCTCATTCATCCTGGTATGCGATTGTGACTGGACATTATAATTTCATTAGACTCTACATAATATAGGGCTTAGCATTATGATCTGTAATAAACTTGTCGCTTTCATTTTTCAGCAGCATAAATGACCCTTACCAAGGAATAATTCTTAAAAACCTCTTTGTTTAATTCAGAATAATAAATGTATGAAACGTGTGACGAATCCATTTTTTCCAACAAGGCTTCGAGGAATCGGAGAAAGTGTCAATATTTTCCCTTGTATTCAGATGTTTCTATTGATGAACAAGTGCAATGTGACCGTTTCATCGCACCATAATATTTTTTCGTCTCCGTCATTTTTGTCGTTCATGGAGATATAGCCTCTAGAAGTCTGCCACTCTCTGTACATTTTTTTTATTGGCAACAAGTTTTCTCTCGATGATGAAAAACAAAGAAATTCGAAGAACATTGAAAAACCTAGGCGGTTTTATTTTTTGGACTTTGTCATCATAATCCGACCAAGAATTGTCCAAACATATCTGGACCTAAGGTTGGAACTACTTTCAATTAATTGGAAATTATTTTAGTCTTTTTTGTATTAATAAAAATTATTTGAGCCATTTTGGAATTAATCAAAAATTATTTTGACCCATTTTTGAATTTTTCGAAAATTATTTTT
>JAQIWU010001433.1:0-16459 GCA_034696445.1 Isotomiella minor
ATCTTCCCATGACCCCAGCCCCATCCAGCACCTCCTCCTCCTCCACCCTACAAATATATAGAACATGTACAAGGGACCTTACAGAATGGGATTCTTAAGGACTTACGACACCACCGCCGCCGCCACCTCCGAATCCTCCTCCTCCACCACCTCCACCTCCACCTCCACCACCTCCACCATGTCCCCATCCCTTCTTGTGATGATGGACAGGCTTAGGATGGATGATGATGATGGGTCCCTTCTCATCCTTGAAATGGGGACCAGGCAGGGTGACATGTTGACTCTTGTGCCAGCCCCATCCAACCCACTTGATTGAAGGCTTGCCCCAACCCCCTCCACCTCCACCCTTCTTCTTGGACTTCTTCTTCTTCTTCCCCCCGCGATACTCTCTCACCGGGAGGTCCTCATCTTCCTCTTGTTGGATGATGGGGATGTACTTAGGGTTGTACGAGGAGGATGGGACGTAGACCCATTGATTGAGTTCAGCTGAGGAGGTGTAAGATAAGCTGGGGGTATTGGTTATCGAGAGGATGAACAGTACAGTAAAAAGGGGAGTGGCCTGTGCACAATGTATACATGTATAGATAGATATGCCAAATGCAATAGGTATCTTACCAGCAATAGGTTGGCCATTTTGATGTGACACGGATGAGTTATGCGTCTCACTCCCTGGAGTCTTGGAATGCAAGTGTGGAGTTGATTGCAGTTGGGCAGTAGCTTTATATGTCCACAGGCTTTTAGGACGAGGCAAGCTGAGAAACAAGTATTTGTCTACCTCTTCCACATCCATCCACAATAATGCAACCCTCTAATCCGTCTCAATTTCTCACATAGCGTCTCATCCTTCTCTCAGCACAAATGAAATGATTTCTTGGTTCGGTTTCTCAACCCTGTCTCAACTTTCCCGAATTGTAAAAACCCTAATTGTGTGCTTTCTCGGTGAGTCCCCTTTCGCTTTCTTCAGTCACACCCTCTATCAAATTATTTCTTATGAAAAATGCAAATTGCCAAATGCATAATAATATTTTTTACAGAATCATAATTATGCAAATTGGAATTTTAATGGCTTATAATGAAGATGATCATGTAGCTGATCCTCATATCAATTCAAAAGAATCTATGCTCAAGTGTGTATGACGCAAAAGAGTTCATTGCCTTTGAACTTTGTCTGATTGTATGAATTCTGATGAAACCAGTTTTAAACCAATAATTAAAAGGTATATAGTGAGTTTTGCGATAGGACGGGTGCTATGCTCTTTGATGATGATGGGGAAGAAGAAGAAGAAGAAGAAGAAGAAGAAGAACCCGTTTCTTTGGTCAGGTCAACAACACTCATTTCTAGAAAAAGAGATTCCTTGGTCTTTTATTTTGCAGCAATAAATAAGTAGACATGAGCCAATGGTCTGAGAATGGTTTTGTAGTTTTGTAATGCAATTAATTACTCTTCGTAGCCACCGTATCCTCCGTAGCCCCCGTAGCCACCATTGCCACCACCACCACCGCCGCCGCCATATCCGCCACCACCTCCCCATCCCTGCGGAAAAAAAGAATGTTTCTTATCATCATGTCATGCCCTCATGATAAGCCTAAGAGAATAAAGGAAAAGTTCCTTACCCAGCCACCTCCCTTCCCCTTCTTCTTGGACTTGGACTTCTTCTTCTTCTTCTTCTTCTTCTTCTTCTTCTTCTTTTTACCCCCGTGGACGTGGTAGGACCCCCAACCGTAGCCGTAGGGTTGGCCTATTGGCATAAGAGAAAACAATAATGTACCTTATGATGTCAGGAAGGAGGACGTATTAACTCACCCCAGCCGCCCCCACCGCTCACGGCACCACCTCCACCGCCGTCCTTCTTCCACCCAGAGGATGGTTGCCACCCATACCTGATGTAGACAGGCCTGAAGAGGAACTCTGATCCTTCCAGATCGGTGCTTTCTTCTGGTTCTTCCACCAGGTCCTGGGCATGGCAAGAGTAAATTGCCACTGCTCCGAGGAACAGGAGGAGGATCTGCACAAGGAAACAAACAACACACTTTTTTATAACTTTTTTATGGTTCACACTTCCTGAAACTCACCGAAAAATTAGTCATTATTTATGGTAGCTCTTATGCTTAGGGTGTTGTACAGAGAACCATGCACTAGAAAAATGATGATGCGTCCCCCTCCGTGTCCGAGAGAGGAATATTGAACAGGACCTGAATTGAGGTCTCTTTTATATACTCAGGGTCAAATAACATAGACTCTCCTGCCCTCCCCGCACTCCTGCCTCGTCACAAGAAGAATAGGAGGACGCTTCGTGCTTCGAGAGAAAACCTGTTTCTGGCTGGTGCAAATAATGTCTGCTTTTAAAGCTATTCTTCTTCTTCTCTCTCTCTCAGAGTTGAAGGAAAGAAAGAAGACTGACCTCAAATAATGCTCTAGAAAGGATAACTTATTTCTCTCTTTCTCATTGATTAAGCGCAGGGCGAGATTGTACTCTGATGATGTTACCGGAAAGGAATAACAGGACATTCTGGTTGTGCTAAAACCATTTCGTGTAATGATAACGGATGTACTCAACGCCACGACTGGTATTTAGTCAATGAAAAATATAGAAATAATGCATGAGCATACAAGTCAGTAAGTTTAGTGGATTTTTATTGCATAGCTCATATCTCATTTGATTATATGGTTTGGTTATGAAGAATAGAGGTAGAACGGGACGGACGACCTCGGTGGGGGTGGTTCAACATCCTCCTCTGCGGACTCTTGAGCTACATAATAGATGGGTACTGCAGGGGCGACTGAGTCATCAATGTGCTCTTCCTCAGAGGAAGCGATGAAGGAACGCTCGTCGTGGTGGTGGTGGTGATGGTGGCCGCCGTGGTGGCCATGTCCGTGGCCATCGTCATCATCATCGTCCCCGCCATGACCGCCGCCGCCGCCACCGCCCCATCCCCAACCTGTGCCAGAGAACATAAATTATAGCTCATACAAATTACATGCGTGTGTGTCAAGTCTTACCCTTTGGCTTCTCTTCCTTCCAGCCCCATCCCTTCTTCTTTTCTTTCCAGCCCCACCCATGCTTTTCTGGCTTTTTCTGCAATAGTTGATCATTTCAATATAAAAGATATGTAGAAGAATTATCATTTTGTAAAGGCTTACCCATCCCCATCCTTCATCATGTTTTTCTTCTCCGTCGTTGATTGCTCCCCACCCTTTCTGAACTCGAAGGCCCCATCCACCTCCCCAACCCCAACCACCGCCTGGGTCCTTGTGGTGAACTCTTATCCCTGTACAAGTAATAGGAGAAGTTACATAAAACCACAACTTAGGCAGACAACGAGGAGGATTCTTGCATACCCCCATAGATCCCAACCCCCTTGATCTTGGGCCGTTTCCATCCCCAACTTTTACTCACAGTCACCTCTTTCACTGGCTTCTTTTTCCAACCCCAACCGAAAAAGCTTCCAAGACGTCCCTCCCTGATCTCCTCCTCGCTCTGATCATCCTCGTCTTCTTCTGAAGACGCGGACGAGGTGAGGGTGACGAGACACTACACACGAACCAATGATAACTATAAATTGCCTGTTTATAGATGTAATTATAGACTAAAATTATTACCAGGAGGAAGATGACCCCACCGATTAAAACCCTTCTTTTATTAAGCATATTGTGACGGAATGCGAAAAACGATGATTTCTTTGCAGTCTAAAACTTCTTAGTGAAAGTGGTTTTCATGATGATCCGGGTTTTTATACAGTATTCATATAAGCATTGAGCATCTTCTTCGTCCACTGGACATAGCAGCCGCGGCCATGAGATGAGAGATGAGATTTTATACATTTCGTAGATTATGCATGCAGGTTACTGAACTGAAAAGAATTATCCATCTTCTTGTTAACCGGTTTGTACTTACATGGTACAAACTTCATGTTAATGAGTTTTAACAAAAAAGTTCTCGCTTTTTCACCTTCAACAATAACTAAGTTAATGACCTCCCTCATAATCTCTTCTGCGTCTCCTATTTATTAGTCACGCTTTTGAAATGCAAATACAAAGTAGAGACTTGCTGTCTCCCATTCCGACTTGGAGAGGGTGCCAATACGAGGGATGGAAGGGTGGTCCTTCAGGAAGACCGAGGCATGATCATACTGGAGTTGGTTGTCCGATGATGACTGGTCTTCTGATGAGGGTGGCGGTGGGTAGGTCTACAAGTGTGAACAATCGGACACCAATCATAATTTAGGTATACAACCATTTTACCACCATCACGGCTTAAGATGGATGAATACCTGTAGAGCTTGCATCTTATCCAACAAGAAGTGGCCCTCATTCAGCTTCATCTTAAAGTATTCGTCAAAAGTGTACTTGTACACCAAATGCAGATTAAAATGCTCTCGTGCGAGTCTGTACATCAATATTTGTAAATAGTTGATCTAAGAGAATAATACGTTAGGTTGTAGCTCACTTTTCAAAGGTGCCAAAATGGACCAAAAACTCTGGGCAATTGACCACTTCGTCCAATTGAAAGAAGTACTTGGCCCCAAATATTGGAATGGGGGAGGAAGCGTCTGCGGGTGGGTTCTACAGATATATAAAAAAAACAGTATGTACAAACCCATGCATTTCCTTCAATAGAAAGTACACACTTACGACGAAACGGATGTTGAAGACGTCATTTCCAAATTCAGGTCCGTACTGACGTAAATAATTTCTGCAGATAGAAAGTATAATATTATTGATGGATGACAATAAATTGTTGCTTGTTAAGAGATATACATACACAATCCTGTTTGCATTGGGGGTGGTCCCCACAAAATAGCCTCCAGTCCTCAAGTTTGCAGCGATGTTATCCAGCATTTTCATTGTCTACAGAACAGAGAAAGCAAAAATGTTTCGTTATTGTAATCTCAATCTCATATCATGTATGACGTACCTGTTCAATGGACTCGAAGCAGTAGTGAAAGGAAAACTGGCAACTGACGAGATCTACCTTCAAAGACGGGTTGGAAAAGTGGGAGGAGAGGGTGTCCTATATAAAACAAACTGTTGTAGCAGATGCATGGCTTAATAATTTAATCCACTTATTAACCTTGGTACAATCAGCCGTCGCAAATTCTGCAGAAAAGATGCGTTGATTTCTGTGAAGGTTGGAGTACCGGTCCTTGCACTACAGGTTTGACATTAGATATCTCAATTTACCAAGAAAAAGTCGATGACGATGACGTACCTGCGCCACACTCGTCTCGGCCAGGTCAATAAAGACAACATGACCCACACTCCTGCTTTTGAGCCACTTTTGGATGTCACCTCCCTACACAATATTTCAACACCTTCAACAATCGAATACAAAATAAAATGTCTATACCTTGCCACAGCACATGTCCAAAACGGTCAAATTGGCATTCAGTTGTTCGCCGGTGGAGGTGGTGGACAGTTTTTTAATTACATCACCTGTAAGAAACAAGATTATAAGGATAAGACAAACGTATTAATTAGGGCAAGGGTTCTTAAGAAGACATACTGATGAGCATGGACTTGATCCAATTGTTGAAGGATCGCAGATGATAAATCCGAGACTGGCGACGGGCGTCGATCCCTTTCTCCTCGAGGGTGTTGTAGTGCTGGCGAACGAGGGGGGTTATCGTGCTTGACATTGTCCTTTTTTACTTAAAGATCACTGGTCACACAGATCGTCAACAAATAAAAAGAGAAGAAACGTCGTCCAAAGATTTCTGTGTTTTGCTTTTGTCAGGAGTTTCGCGGAGGTCGGGATTCAAACGCTACGCTTTTGAGACGGAACTTGCATAACAACACATTTCCTCCACCCAAGATAACCCAGGCCCACCCACTTATCACACGTTAGGTTGGATTGATTATTATGTCTTCATGGGCATTGTTAAAGCATGGGCCCTTTATTGGTGGTGGTAACAACGGCCGTCTTCCTTGTCTCACTCTGCCCCTCGTCAACCTCGGCTTCGGTTTCAACCCCACCCACCCTCTACGGCCTTTCCTTCCAACACACCTCTGAAAAGAAAAAGGTGGAGTACACCCACAAAACCCTCTCCCCCAAAATCCCTGCTGGAACTCACCTTCAAATGTCCCTTTATGGAGAATTCCCAGAGGATCTGACCCTCGCAGTTGTTCTCAAACCGAAGGATTGCTCTTCCAAAAAGACCAGTTTTAGAAAGGTATATAGGAAATGACTTGATGATGAAAGAATGACGGGGGACATTTTATCCTATTGTTGTGTGTATAGGCCACAGTGCACTCATCACATAAGCTGGCTACCGCTCATATAACCCTGCCCTCCATCAAGGACTCGGCCCATGAAAAAACAGCCTTCATTTGTCTGGGTCAGAAAAGCGGGGGCAATAAGGTGGTCCAGGGGGTTGATAATGAGACGGTGATAACCTCCCCTTGGCTTACCATCACCCTATACCGTTCTACAATTCCCCAATGGGTCTACTGGATTATCATTCTGTTTCTCCTATGCCTGTCCGGACTATTCTCAGGACTTAACCTGGGTAAATCTCCCAAACTATCTACTATGCATTTGAAGATTATACCCTTGACTTTTGTACAATAAGGTCTCCTGAGTCTGTCAACCCTTGATCTAAAAATCTTAATCAACACTGGGACCCCTTCGGAAAGGTCCCACGCGAAGAGCATCAAACCCATTCGCCGGCACGGAAACTTACTCCTTTGCAGCCTCGTCTTCAGCAACGTCCTTGTCAACTCCACACTCACGCTCCTCATGGACATGTTGACGGACGGGTTCACAGCCATCATCGTATCCACGTTTGCCATTGTCCTCGTGGGCGAAATCATTCCACAAGCAGTTTGTTCAAGGTTTGGACTGCAAGTGGCTGGTAAAGTCTTCTATTCTTTTAGCTTGGGGGTAGAGTGAGAAAAGCTTTTCGACAGGGTACACAATATGGATTACAAAGTTTTTCATGGTCATCACCTTCCCACTTTCCTTTCCTCTGGGGAAGTTGCTGGATCGGATGTTAGGGGAGGAGATTGGGGTGGCCTTGACGAGGGAGAGGTTGAAAGAGATCATCAAAGCCGTGCGAAATGAACATTTGTTGGAGAATGAGGAAGTCGGCATCATTTCTGGGGCTTTGGACCTCAAGCACAAAACTGTTATACAGATCATGCGGCGGATCGGTGTGTGCTACAAATACTTGATGGTGATGAGGTATAACTTTTTTGGAATGAACAGATGATGTCTTCCTCCTTCCAATCGAAGGGACTCTGGACTTCAAGACGATGCTCAACATTCAAAAGCAAGGTTTATAAAATTTATGACAGTATATGGTCATAAGAATGATTGCCACATTGCAGGGTTCTCGCGCATCCCTATCTACTCTGAGGAACCAACGAACATTGTGGCCATTCTAAACGTGAAGCAGCTCATCTTGGTGGATTTCAAAGACGAAATGCCTATCAGGGACTTAGTCGACTTGGAGTACTTCAAACGCAACTTGTTTCGCGTCTTTGAAAATACGAGGCTAGACTTTATGTTCCGCAAGTTTAGAGAGGGTAATAATGCCATCATCCTTATTCCCTTCCACCTACTCAATGTATAAATCTATAGGAAATCGAGGACACATGGCGTTTGTAGACAGAGTCAATGACGAAGGTAAGTCTCTACTCAACAATACTATAAAAGAAAACGTCTACCTAGGGATTATGGTGCATAGGCCCGGGTGACCCATTCTATGAAAGAATTGGGATAGTCACAATGGAGGACGTGCTGGAAGAGTTGCTGCAGCAGGAAATCATGGATGAGAGTGACGGTATGATACAACTGTTATTGGCTATTATTACTTTTGTTTATTACGATGTACTGCTTTTTTAGTTGGGACATACTCTTCTGCGCGAGTCTTCTAAAAAAGATTAAATAAAATCGTCCAAAGCATTTGTTTCTTCTTCCTCTTTTGGCATTCCTCCTTCTTCATCCTCCTCATCCTCTTCTGTTCCTTCACCCTCGTCATCTTCCCCTTCCTCTTCGTCATCCTCATCCATGTTCTCGCCTTCGCCGTCGTCGTCATCATCATCATCTTCGTCGTCCACAGCAAGGCCCATCTTTTTCTTGAGCTGCTTTTGTAAATGTTTCTTCCTCTCGTACAATTTAATCCTTTGAGACAATAACGAATCAGTTACACCCTGTCTACAAACTTTAGTCAAAGAGTGGCTTACTTCTTATCTGCCTTTTCCAAATCCCTCATGCAAATGGCATAGGCCAATAAGAGAACCTGCTTCTTGTCCTCTTCCATCTCCTCATCGTCATCACCCTCACCATCGTCGTCCTCATCGACATCCACTTTAGCAATTTCCATTCCCAATTTGAGCTTCATCTCATCTGTCATAGCGGACCCTCCTTCTTCCACCAACTTTGTCGCACCCTTTCCCAATGACCCGCTCCGCCTCTTCCCCTGCTGTTGCTCATGCTCCAGCCTATTAAGGAGTGGGGCTCCTGTGAGTTCCAGGTCCAATGCCTTTGTAAGGGTTTCGAATTCCACCTGCTTCGAAAGGTGCGAGGATAGGGCCCTCTCCATTCTGTGCCAAAGTTTGATTTTGATATACAACTTTTTGACTCATTTAAAATGTTAAACGGACTTGCGTAAAGTGTTGCTCAAAAATACAACAGCCTCGTCTTGCGCCTTCACTTTCTTGCGTAAGAGGTCCAAGTGAAGTTCCGCTTTCTCCAGTCTCTCCTCCTCTGGATAACGATACGTCTCCAACCCACGCTCCAACTTGGCCTTCCCTAAGTAAGCGACCGCCTTCTCCTCCTGGGCTTCGGTAAACTCCTTTAACCTCAGACGCAGGAGGTCGTCAAAGGCTCTTTTTATGTGCTTCAAAAGCGGATAGTATGCACTGAATTGGATGATGAGGGACTGAAATGCTCGCTGGTAAATTTTAAGCCGAGTAAGCTTCCTCTCCAACGTTTCTGTCTGCCTATCGCAACTTCCAATGGCCTGGCAGCGAACGCAGTCGTATTTGATGAGTTCGTGGTGGGTTATTTCGCTCAGTTTGTTTATCAAGGTGGGAAATGGACGGAGGATGGCAGTATGTTGAGGCTAACAGGTCAACATTTCAGATTTGCAGTGGGTGCTTTTTAGATGGCTTACTTGGATGTGAATTTTGGCGTAATTTTTCAACGGCACAGCATTGGTGGAACTGGACGGCATGAGGGCATACTTTGACTTTTTGTGTTTCGACGCGGAGGTTCGGCGGCCCTTTTTGACCGGTGTAGCCCACGTGGCTTCATGACAAACAAACTTCGGCAAACTTGGTGCCTTTTCTGCTGTTTCTTCTTCCTCTATCTCCTCGTCCCACTCTTCCTCTTCAACTCCGTCGGGTGACGAAGAACGTCTTAGACCAAAGGAGTCCTCACCAGGCGTTGCGTGAGGTGATGAAGCGGTTGGGTCTGGAAGGATAGAACCCTCTTGTCTCTCCGTTAAAGTTTCTCGCATTTTGGAGTCAATGGCATCACCGGAGGGAGTTGGCTCAGGCTCGGCCATTGATTCTCCAGATTCTCCTGAGGGAGATCCACTCGATGATTGTTCCTCCTCCTCATCGTCATCTCCATCATCTCCATCATCTTCATCATCGTCCTCTTCTTCGCCCGATGACGAGGACGGAGACTTTTCTTCTTCAGCATCCTCTATTTTCTCGACGGATTCATTTGGAGACGGTAGAGATTCCTGGCTGGGGGACTTTTTGGGTGACGCGGAAGGCCCGTCTTTCTCAGCATCCGCAGGGGGAGGGTCGGCGGTTGGAAGGGACTCTCTTTTATTATCATCGTCGTCCTGTTCATTATCAACAGAGCCAGAGGAACGCTTTTTTTCTGTTGCTTCATCCTCCTCCGGGACAACGAGGGAGCTGGAGGATTCGCGAGTCGATGTAATGGACATGTTGCTACCTACTCACTGCTCAAGGTGTGTTGGGAGAATGAAAACATGCCCTGTGGCGCAATAAGTATCTGCAACTGCCTCCTCAAGCGTGGATTCCATATCAACTTCTTTATTTCTTCTAGCCACTTATCAAATACTCACAAAAGGGTCCCAAATTATCCAAAACGGTATCTAAGATGGCCTCTCCAATGACTTCCTTTCTTCTCTTTCGCAATCGCTTTTCAAATGCTTTCAGCTTGGCCACCAAACCAAACTCTTGAGCCATCTGCACAGAAAACAGCAGTTTAGTTTTAATGTCAAGCTCTCCTCCTCTGGAATTACCTTTCTTGCTTCGTTGTCTTCTACAACATCTCCTCCATACAAATCCATCAACGAGTCCACTGCTTCACAACACACCAAGAGGTCCGCCTCCTTCACTAACTTGTCTGCCAAAAATTGGACAATTGAGTGAGGGTCTGCACTCCTTTTTGAGCTGCATACGATTTTGATAATGTTGATTTTAACTATGGCAGAATGGTCGTCGTACAAGTTGGTGAGGTGAGTGGCTTCATCTGGACTAAGGTTGGTAGGGAGAGTGCGAAGTAGTGATGTTTTTGCTTCCAATAGCACAGGATCGTTGTTCAGCCGGGAAAGAAGATGCGTTGAGAGTTGGGTTAAAGGCGTGAGGCTCCTGGTTTTTGTTAACTATGTTGAACAAATAATATGTTATTGTTGATTGAATAACGACTTGCACATTACACATACCTCGTCAGAGTAAGCACCCAGGATATTCTGTAGTGCAAGCATAGCCAATTCCTCAATCTCTTTGTCTTGGTTGTCCACCATCATTACTGTCCTGACTAAGCAGTCCAAAATTTGATCCAAATGGCATTTCAGAATGTTTTCTTCTTCGCATAAATTGCAAAGCAGTTGGAGACTCATTTTAAGGGGAGGAGGTGGACCCTGTTGTTGTTGGTCCTCACAAGGATTCATTATGCTGTTTATTATAATTGGCATAAACTGGTCAGTCATTTGTTGGGTTGGAGGGCTTGCCTGTAGAAGTATATATAAGTAACATTGATATTGCTTTGTTATTATTAGCTGTCTCTCGTCACCTCACAAAATGCAAGAACCAAAAGTAATTTCAAGTCCAGGGGTAGATTTTCCTTTTTCAAATAGGTTTCAATCGTCGGCAGATATCGCGTGACGTCTTGATTTAGGATGCAGTATGCTGTTATTTTTAGGAATTATAAATCAAACACTCTCAATATAAGCTCATCACTTACCCGAGACAGTGGCAACTTCTGGTCCAAAGCATTCGTAGTCCAGCGTCCTACTCAACAGGGCTTCTAATGCCGGCGTGTCTTGGATTGAACAGTTGTCTCTGCAAGTTAAAAGCAAATATGGTGACGTGTATTCCTAAATTGACTAGACTCATCCACTTACAATATTTTTCTGACCAACCGCATCTTTGGAAGAATGAGGGATGACTCTTCAAACATCGTATTCACCAATCGTGGCAATAGGCCCTATTAAATGACAGAAAATTAAACAGACCTCCTATCTATTACGTAAAAATTTACCTTTAGACTCTTTTCCTCCACCTTCCTGTCTAACAGCAATCCAATGACCTCTTCTACCCTCGTCTTATCTTCGCTCACATCAAAAACTGCTTTTAACAACGACTCCATCTCGCCATCAGCGTCATCAGACACCATAGTCGTTTGTCCAACGTCAACCTCGTCAACCTCCATCCCCTCTTCGTCCTCAGTCTTGTTCTTCACCCTTTCAGCCTTCCTCCTTCGATTCCTCCTGCTCTTGCCCATGATAACGCCTCAAATAAATTTCTTAGACAAAGAAAAAAATTGTTCCAAACCAAAACCTTTCGGAATGAAAGTCTGTGTGTGGTCGTGGTCGCACGTGTTTGTGTTTTTGGTGTCCAAACAGGTGTTGAGTTGTGGTGAATGCAGGCGCACTTTTCAAAAAGAAGCTCGGAAGTTTTTTTGACGAAAATATTTTTCAAAATTTTTTTTTTTTGTATTTCAAAAAAGCGTGATGCGTCGAGGTGGGAGGAGAAAGTAAGTGTCCAAAAGCTAAGGCACTTGTAAATATCAAAATTATATCTGTGTCCTTGTGATTGTTTTTACTTTACAGCATTCCCGCGCCCTCGTCACCTTCCTCCGCCACAACAACTGCCACCACTGCCCCCTCGTCTGCTGCCCCCACTTCCTCATCTTCGTCATGTCCCCACTCAATCGTGGTTCGTGGGATGTGTGGAAAGTGTGGGCTGGACTTGACAAAGTTGAAGGACTACAGTGCTCAGGTTAACAATGATGGCAAGGTGTCCATGGTTCATACCGTCCCGGAATTGAGAGTCAGCGTGGAGGTACTCCACCCCAACCATCTTTATTATTAGTGTCATTTTGGCTCTTGGTTAACGTTTGTTCTTATGTTATTTTAGCATGCTCACTTTTTGCACAAGGCGGATGAAGATCGTCTCCTGAATCAAAGGAAACTAGTCCTCTTGGTTGATCTCGATCAGACTTTGATCCACACTACGAATGACATGGTCCCCGAGAACCTTAAGGATGTCTTTCACTTCCAACTACCTGGACATGGGCCAGTCTGGTATCACACAAGAGTTAGGCCAGGAATCGGTAATAACGTGCCAAGGAAGGTTATCAGTTGAAGTAAAATAGCATATTTCTAGATCACTTTCTTCAAACGATGGGCTCATTGTACGAACTCCATATCTGCACCTTTGGTACCCGTTCGTACGCTCACATCATTGCGAACAAGTTGGTGAGGAGCGTTACATCAATGGCATTTCCATTATTCGACGGTAAAAGCATTCAAAACTTTCTTTTCTTTAATAGGACCCAGAGAGGAAACATTTCTTGGATCGCATTTTGTCAAGGGATGAGTGCTTCAGTCAAAACTCAAAAACGGCGAATTTGAAAGAGTTGTTTCCGCGTGGGGACCACATGGTGAGTAAACAATGATAAGACGGACTTGATATATTTATAATGATGTCTAAACAATACAGGTCTGCATTATTGATGACCGAGAAGATGTCTGGAATTATGCTCCGAATTTGATACATGTCAAACCATACCATTTCTTTAGACACACGGGTGACATCAATGCACCAGAAGGATTGCAGAAAAGGGTATGTGCAGAAAACCTAACGCTCACTAGAACAAAAGGCTGAAAATTTGTATTCATTGTTAGGATGAAGATGACAAGACTGGATTTACATTTGACCGACAGGGTCCACATTCAAATAGTACTACAGCAAATGAAGAGCCCTCGGCAGTTAAAGTTAGGCGAGTCACTTCAGATTTGTCGTTGTCGGATGATGAAGACGACGAAGAAGATGAGAAAGATGATAAAGAGAAAAGTGAAGAAACCCCAAAGGATGGGGAAAATGAGAAAGATGTTCCCATTCCCATTCCCATTGAAGAAAAAGATGATGTCCAACCAAAACCCGACCTACCTGCAACAAACCCAGTGTCCAATAATAATGTGATTGATGTACCGGACCCAGATGACTACCTTCTTTACTTGGAAAAAATTTTAGAGGCAATTCATTCCGCTTTTTACACACTTTATGATGAAAAAAATCAAGTCCCTGACGTCAAAACTGTGGTTCCTTACGTTAAAAGAAAAGTGCTCAAGAATGTCAACATTGTCTTCAGTGGCGTCATTCCAACTCAAGTCCGACCAGAAGACAGAAAAAATACCCGTGCGTACCAAATAGCACTGAGCTTGGGAGCACATGTGACAGAAAATATTGTTTGGGATGAAGGCGGGGCAGCCTCACTCAGAACTACACACGTTGTGGTAAGCCTTGACATATATGAAGCATGACATGGTTTAATGAAAAGTGAAATTTGTGCTTATTTTTACTGTCCTCTTAGGCTCAACGATTAGGGACAGTAAAAGTGAACGACGCCAAAAAGTACAAAAGGATCTACGTTGTCACCCCGGAATGGCTCTGGTGTTGTAATGAGCGATGGGAGAAAGTTGATGAAAGATTATTTGAGTTGAAAGGAGGGGAGCATGCTGCGAAGGATAATACTAAGAAAGGTGAGACTTTCCTGTTAAAAAGTCTTTTATTCTTGTGCTCATATTGTTTTTTGTGTTTGTAGACCGATATCCTCCTCCTCCTCACAGCCAACTTCACCACATTATCCCTCCGCATCGTCAGCAACAACAACAACAACCCCATTCCTCTCCAGTTCCACAACCTTCCACATCAACAAAACAACGGAACAATTCCGCATCATCGTCAGGTTCTTCCACTTCAATGTTTAAAGATTCCCTGAACCCGCTTCTAAGCTTCTCAATGGATGAGATCGAGTCTATGGGGCATGAGGTTGATGACATTATTAATGAGTCTGAAGAAGAGGAAGAAGAGGCATCGTCATCCTCCTCTCATTCTTCATCTTCCTCATCATCGGCTTCTGATGAGGAGGAAAATGATAAGCCGATGGACTTCAACCCTTCCGCAGTCAGACACAGTCTATCCTCCTCCAGCTCCTCAGATGAAGACAATAAGGAGGATTCTAGAAAAAGAAGGAAACGTCTGAAAAAGCAAGCCGATGATGAGATAAGTCCAATCGAGCGTTTTCACCAAGGCGAGGTTCCAAGTGAGATTGAGGAGGACTTTGAAGGAGGGTCGAGCGACGAAGATGAAGCTGCCACTGGGGACGCAGAAATGGTGGACGAGGAGGAACAATGGATGGCTGATTCAATTGCGAAGTTTATTGACGAACCTGAGTAACTGACCACCGATGACCATTTTTATTTGCATTTTTATTCTGGTTGTGGAGAGGGCGCCTTTTTGAATTTATCAAGTAATAAAAGCCTGTCTTGCATGTAGAGTTCAAGGAGTTGCTCCAGTTTGGTCTCAATGTCGTCCACCTATATTTTCATCATTACATGTTTTGTGGGTTGTGAAAGACAGTGTAGATTTTTCCTTACCTGACGCTCCACTTTGACTACTCTGGCCGCTAGACATATTTTAGAATCATAGACATCTCTTGCTTTGGAACCTTGACGGCCCAGGATTTGGTCTAACCTGCAGACCGAAGTCAATAGATAATTTAGTAGGGTAGCATTTTAATATGTGCCTTCAAAAAGTACCTTCCCTGCACCCCTTTGACCCTGCTCAACAAGTCCACATGCCCTGAACTGTACTGCTCAATCACGTCTTTAACATCGTAAGGTTTGAGAGCTTCCCTAAATTTCCTCCGACTCACAAGGTACTGCATCTGGAATGGAATAGGGGCATACATACATATTCGTTTATTATGTATAAGTGTTTTCCTCTCCTGGTCTTTATTACCTTTCTGATGGCCCTTACAGCCACTTTGTCTTTAGTTGTCAGCTCTTGCACAAACTCCTCATCCAAGTTATTGTCTTCGTCTTTTTTGAAAGAGTCTTGACTCGGAGTGTCAAAGTGATCCGTGTTTCGGATGGAGGGCGTGGGGCTTTGGGGCGGTCTGAGTTTATTATGATTAGTAGTGGAGGCATTATTGCGTCGGATTGTAGGCCATCGATTGAGAATGATTGAAGTGTTGTAGTAGTTGTTCTTGAAACTCCTGCATTTAGTGCATAAAATAAAAGGGAATAGAAAAAGAAGGATAAGAACAGAGGGATGAGGCTTACGTCGGGGGAGATGAGATTCCATTATGATGACTATTCTTAGACTCATAAACTGACTTCCACGTAGCCGCACAGGAGCTCGCCTCATCCGCAGCGTAGCATCGCCAAAGACACTGGATTAATGTGGCAGCAGGCTGTCTCCTTCGGATCATGTGCTTTTGCCGTTGCTGCTGCTGGACTTTTAGAGCGAAACCCGAGCCCAGGATGCCCTAATAACATTAACATTGCATAACAGACGTGACAACGAGGATATATGAGGACTCTTGTAAATGGCGTAATAAAGATGCACACACGTGACGTATGTAACGTACCGCAGGGAGTGCGAAAAAGGATATTCCCATCAAGGCGCAAAAGGAAGCGATTAGCTTTCCAATCGGGCTCGTTGGATAGAGATCACCGTAGCCCACGGTGCAGAGCGTAATCTGTAAAAAAAAGAGAAAGTAAGATGAAGAGAAAGAAGGAAAAGGGATTTTTTCAACATTGATTGATTGAAGGCTCTGTGTCTCTTTGTGCAAATGAGACTGTCTCTCTTCTCATTCCATTCCTCTACATTAAGATATTATGTACATAAAAAAAGAGAGTGTCTCACCACGCCCCACCTAATGCAGAGAAGGAAAGGGACATTAGACTTTTTTTTATGGAGAAAAAATATGTGATGTACCAGAGAGCTTCCGCATAATTGGTGAATTTGGTGTTCTCTTGATCCTTCTCTGCCAAGTAGACGAGGAAGGAGGAGAGAATTAGACCGAGGAAGCCAATGTACAGAGTGGTAATCAGTTCTTGTCTGTGGGCCCATACCACAGAACCAAGCAATTTCCTATATGAATCAATAAAAAATGCATAAGGTCTTGTTCTGGGTGAAGTGAGATAATATATGCTTTACCAAGTTCCACCCCTTCTGTCCACA